>PVJN01027450.1:0-28081 GCA_004026805.1 Lasiurus borealis
GCCCGCCCCCTGCCTGCTCGGAGGCTGGAGCCCGGGTCAGTTTTGGCATCTCCATCCAGTCAGTGACCAAGTCCTGGCTTAGCGAGTCTTTTGCTGGGTGTCCCCCCGCCCCCTCGGTTCCCTTTCCAGCCTCCCTCCCGCCACGGGGCGAGCCCAGCGACTGGCAGGCAGAACAGGAGCACGAAGGGAGGACTGAAGAGAAGAAGCACCTGGCTGCGTCTGGGTGGTGGCGGCAGTGCTTATAAAGGGCGGTGGTGGCGGCGGCGGCGGCAGCAGCAGCAGCAGCAGCAGCGACCACGGCTGCTCGGGACCTGAGGGCCGACCGAGAGCAACCGGCGGCGGCGGCGGCAGCTCCAGCGCCTCGCGCCGGGGCCGTTAGTCAGCAGAACGCGAGCCCGTGTGGAGGTGCAGGGCCGGCGCGAGGAGGCGCGGAGCGAGCGCGAGTGGGCCCTGTCGGGCGCTGCCGCCTTTTCGCGCCCCGTCGCCGGCACAGCAGCCCTCGTCCTCTCCGCTCGGCCGGTCCCGCCTGCAGGCCGGGGGAGTCCGGCGGCGGCGGCGGCGGCGGCAGCGGCGGCATCGCGGAGCGCGCCCCGCGGAGGACAGCGCGGCGGCGGCAGAGGTTCTCTCCGCGCCCTCCCAGCCCGGCACCTGGACTGCGGCCCCGCCGGTGCAGGTGCGTGAGGCGGCGGCGGCGGCGGCGGCGGCGGGGGGCTGGGCCGCCGCAGCGGGGCGTGGGGAGGGGGCGCCAGGCCCGGCGCCGCAGCGCGGGCGGGCGGGCGGGCGGGCGGGTCGCGGCCAGCCGGGGCCCGGCAGGGGGAGGGGAGCGGGATGCGTCTTTGTTGTTGGAGACCGGGATCCCACTCGGCGCCGGGGAGCCCCTCCCGGCCTCGGAGGGGGTTCTCCGGGGGCATCGGGAGAGGCCGAGGTAGACCAGGGTCCGTGTGGTGGGCGAGGCGGCGGGGACCGGGGGGCCCGGGGGAGGGAGGCCGGCCGACGGCGGGCGGGCGGGAAAGGTTTGTCTTCCTGGGGTTCCCCTCGCCGGCAAGGTCTCCTTTCACTGCCTCCGCTTTTCCTCACCGGGGACGGAGGGAGGAGGTCAGGTCCGCGGCGGGATCGGCGGGGCCCGAGCGCTTTCTCCCTCCCGAAGATGCCCTCGTGGGTGTCCGCCTGGACAGGGGATCGAACCCGCCGGGGGCTCCGCGCTGTGCGGGTTCCGGCCGGCCGGGCGCGCCGCCGGCGGGGTTCCTTCCTCTCTCGATGGGGGGTGAGCTGTGTGCCTCGTACCTGGTTTCGAGCTCCGAGCGGCGAGGGATGTTGAACGGGGAAAATTGGGGAGTTTATGTTTTGGGTGTTTTGGGGGTTTGAATCCTGAAACGGAAGTTCTTTCAAGTTAGATTGTATTGTGTGGTGTGGGGGGCTTTTTGTAAAGATGGAGGTAACCCAGCTTCTTGCTTAAAACAAACAAAAACAAACAAAAAAACAAACAAAACGTTCGCGAGGATCTATGGCGAAATGCCTGGCGATGCCAGAGCGTCATTTGCTTTAAACGCTGCTTTGTTGTAAGTCAGCGTGAGGCGGTGGGTTTGTTTAAAGCGAAGGGATGGATAACGGAATGCAGGGAGGAGGATGTTTCAATTTGGGGGGGGGGGGGTTTATGGAAAGATGTTGCTGTTTGGTACTTGATCCACAACATGAGTTCATTGATTTTTTATTTTTTATTTTTTTTGAGGTTCCAGTTAATAAAATGAATGTTGGATATCTTCTGCCAGCATTTGTGAAACTGCCTTAGTGGGTCAGGTACCTGTTGTAATAGTATTCATTCTGTTTACTGGTACACATGAACAGGAAGATTTAAAAGGAAATGAACCTCTTCTCCATAAAGAGTTTATCTCCGTGTATTTATAGCATAAACTCACTTGGGTGATATGTCTAATATCTAATAATTACCAGTGTTTTTGATAGTTATCGTAATTGCAGTGTTCTAATTGGGTACTGCCAACTCTTGGCTTGTTAAAGTTTCTATTTTTTTGGAGTAGAGGTAATGGGTTGGTTACTTGAACAGTGGAGACAGCCACGTTTCCACTAATAAAAAAATATATAAAATCCCTGTTGTGTAATAATCGCTATGTTATTTTTGAGATCCAGGGAGAAATGAACAGCGCCCTCATCCATATTTTGACACCTCTTTTGTCTTACCATAGTGTTAATAAGGTTAATTGGCAAGGATGGGGTTAGATTTTTACCAGGCAAGGCAGTTTTAGTTTTGTCCCTCACTGTATGGTGCTGTAGGTAAGCGACTTGTTTTCCTGAGTATTTCTGCCCATTTTGAAATGTGTGTAAAATGACACCTGACAAAAAATTTTCTGTATCCCTGTGATGAAATAATGTTTTGGTTCCTTAATGGATACAGGAGAACTAGGCAATTAGTGTCTGTTTCAAGTTCTGTCACTGAATTGGTCTACAGGCCAGCTATCCCACATCTAAGTCAGTTTCTTCATTTGTAATAGAGGGCTAATAAAACGTGCCACCTGCTCACTTTATTGTAAGGGCAGTAAGAATTAACAGTTACTCTGGTATGTGACATAGATTATTTCAGTTAAATGAGAGTATTTTTTAGTGCAGTTCTCTTATTTTGTTTTGATGTTGCGAATTTCAATTTCTTGAAGAATTAGCATAAAGTAGTTATAATAGGGAGAATGCCTATCTATATGCATTTAGGAATTTATACTAGTAGACATAAAGTTGCCATATTTTATTTGTAATATAGCCAAAGATTTGCTCTTACTGCTCAGAAATTATGCCTACCTTTCCTACCCTGTTAAAATTTTTTCACATACATTGCTTTATGTACCTCTCCACCAGCTTTGTGAGTTAGAGGGGGAAAGTGATGTCATATATAGGTGGAATAAAGCCCAGAGTACTTAATTATTCAAATTGCCTAAAGCTACACAATTTGTAAGAAGCAGAATTGAGACTGGAAGCTGAGTTTTCTGACATCTATTACTAAATCCTTTCCTCAGGAGCAGTGTTTTTCAAACACTTGACTGGGCCCAACAGTTTTTGCCAATTCAGGTGAAATGACAAATAATATAGCAATACAAGTGTTGGCAACACGCAATATAATGAATACCCATGCATCCATTACCAATTTAAAGAAATAAAACTACAAAACAAAATGAAGCTTTCTCATAGTACTTTACATATCACTCTGTACCCTTTTCCTCCTTCCTTACCACTGACACAAAATTGATACACACCCATCCTATCCATGTTTATACTTTATTTCCTACCTTTACATCCATAAACATTATATAATTTTTCTTTGTTTTAAGACTACTTAAATATGATGATTGTATCTGTAGCTTTCTTCACTCAATTTGATAAAATTTATTTGTGTTTAGTCAGGTAGTTCTAGTTTCTTTATTTTTCTGCAATATGGTAGGTATGTGTTCCATTATGTGACTATATCAAGTTTTTGTTGTTTATTTTAGTTTTTCCACTTGTTTGCTTATTAAACAGTCTTGTGGGGAATATTCTTTTATATGTTTACTTTGGGCAGTGGTTCTTGACCCTATATCTCATTTTTATAGACATGTTTTGCAACTTCCTCAATACTGTCCTAAAAAGAAATAGATAATAATAAACTTACATTCATATTTTAAGAAAAGTAATGCCCTTACTAAAATATAAAAAGTAACTTATAACTAAGTAATACATTTTGTTCTGTAAATGCTGGGGCTCAACCATACTCTCTTTCTACCAAGTGTGATAGTAGACCGGCACTATCAGAATTCTGGAAGCTTACTAGAAATCAGAAGTTCAGGCCCTACTCTACCAACTCTGAAGCTGAATTTGAACAAGATTCCCTGGTGATTTGTGTGCACATTAAAGTGTAAGAAGCACTGCTAGAAGAAATGTAGTTGTCAGCTACTTTGCACCAATGAGTAGTATCATCATGAATAAATAGGACAGCTGCTAATGCAGATTAAAACAGGTGTTGAATTGGCGATTCAAACACCAATGGTGGTACTAATGATGAAAAATAAGTTTCTGAAATAACACTATTTTCAGTAAAGTTTGAACAGAAATAAAAGTGCAATCTCATCCCTTTAAATAGTAGTTGCATTCTTTATAATCTACATTTATATTAAAACAAAATTATATTTTATGGTAAGTCATATTCATAATTATCTGGCCATATGGTAAGTCATATTCATAATTATCTGGCCTTAGTGTCCAGCAGAATGTTCCAGAGATATGGATCATGAGGCAGCATTATCTCCACACACCAAGAATGCTTGGCATCACAACATCTGGTCAGAAGTGTCCACCATTCATTATAACAGCTAAAAGCCAACATTGAGCAAGATTGCCCTGAGATACAAGTCTAGTAGTAGATTCTAGAACATAGGGTAGATGTTACTTCAACTTGAAACTACCAGTTTTCTCTCCAAAGTGTTTGTTTCCATAATGGATGAGGAAGTCTATTTTCCCACCTTCCAAATACTTTAGACTTCTTAAGTTTCTTCATTCTGAGTATGAAATAGTACCTCATTGTAGTTTTCATTTGCATCTCCCCAATTAGATGATCTGTAATTGAGAACTCTTTTATTAGCCATTCACATTTCTTTTTTTATACATTACTTACTTGGGTGTTTTTGTGTATGTGGGATTGTTCATTTTAAATGATTGGTAAATGCTTTTTGTATACTCTGGTAAAAATACTTGGTAGGCTTTACAAATATCTGTCTAGTTTTTAGCATGCCTTTTCACTTTAAATATATTGTTAATGTTAATGTCAAGTTTATTCTTTTATGATTGTGCTTTTTCTCTTTAAAGATTTTCTTTATCCTGAGGTGTTATGGGTTCTGTTACAGCTTATTTTAAAAGTTTTACTTTTTCACATTTAGATCTTAAATTTACATAGAACTATTTTTATGTGATGATGTGAATCTAAATTTGCTTACTAAAAATGACTAATCTTTAGCTCAGCAGGTGTGGCACAGTGGTTGAGCATTGACCTGCGAACCAGGAGGTCATGATTAGATTCCTGGTCAGGGTACATGCCCTAGTTGAGGGCTCAGTTCCTGGTAAGGGATGTGCAAGAGGCAGCCAATTAATAATGTTTCTCTCTCATCGTTGTTTCTATCTCTGTCATTCCAACTTTTCTTTTTAATTTAACTGGTATTTGAAATCTGTAAGGTTTGAGAATCACTGCTTCGAAATACTCTGACACCTGTGTTTCATCTGTGACTCACATTCAGTCTCTAAAACATCCTAGAAAGTGAGCACACACTCTTAAGTACTGATCTATCTTTTGTATCCTTCACATTCCACAGTTTATTTCACATGCCTTTTCATCACTTTTTTATTCTGGTTAGAATTTTTTTTTAATGATTCTTATGACCCTTTTTAAAACATAATTTCAGAGTAAATATAAGTAATATTCTAATGTTAATTTGGCTCAGATATAGGCCCTGATTTTTTTTCCCCAAGAATTAAAGGCAAGGATGGTTAACAAGTTCTTGCATACAGGTAAAGATGAAAAGTGGAAAGGAAATAATGGCCAGACTACTGTGAATTGATCACTATTCTAGGTTTAGGAAGATAGATATATAAACAAAAGAAGCAAAGGTCCCTAACTTCCTAGAACTTATTACATAGCAGAGGACCACAGGGAATATGCACAATAAATAAATATATATGTATTATATTAAAAAAAAAATATATATATATATATACACACATATATATGTATATATGTGTGTGTATATATATATGTATTAGAAAGTGTAAATACTTTTCTATATATTAGAAAAAGGAGAGAAGGGTACAGGGAATTATTAAATAGGATGATTAGGGTAGGTCTCATTGAGAAAGGGAGAATGAACTGAGATGTGCATTGAGGACATTAGCTATACATGAAGAAGACAGCAAAATTCTTGAAAGAGTGGAGAGAATATAGTCTTGAAAGAGTGGAGAGAATGTGTTCCTGGCTCTCCCACTTAAGTTGTGTGAACTTAGACAAATTAATTGACTTAACAACCTGAAGCCTTGATTTCCTCATGTATGAAAAGATGATAAGCTCAGAAAAGTATTATTAAGATAAAGGAGATAAGTGAAAGCATTTACCTCCCACCCCCACCTAGTTCTCATGTAGCACTCTATATTTTCATAGCATTTATCATCTTGTATAATAATCTGTGTCTAGCTATAAATTTTATCCCACTCATTCACAAATATTAATGAGAAGAACCAGTCAGTGTGGCAATATATTTCATTAACACAGTAATTTATAAACTATCTTCACACCTGTTTTTATATAAGAATCATCTTATGCAGATCTGTTGAGAAAAGGTTTTTTATTTATAGAGTCTTTATGCTAGCGCTCCACATTGTATTATTATAGTCATTAACTCATTAATCACCACACATGGTTTTTGTGATGGAAACAGTGGATATGTATCATCTTGCACTTGAAGAAATTGAAGCTAAAAATTAACATAAAGCTGACACAGAAAGTCCAGTAGAATTTGGATCAAATCTGATTACATTTAGCTATATTTTCACTCTGTCCCCCCTTTTTTTTCTTTCTGCAGCATTGCTAAAGTTGACTAAATTATAAAAATGAAACTATGTGGCTTATGTTATATTGTTAGATCTTGGCCTTTGGAAAATCATAAAGACACAAAACAATATTTAAGAGTTTCTTTTCAGTTTTCCCTCATTACATTTCTCACATTGTCTCAGGAGGTGACATTAGGATTGGCAATAGTTAGAGATCTTTACCCTTGAAAATACATAGTGCTGAAGAAATTCTTTTCATTATGGCTGTCTTGGAGTATTTAAGATTTATATTTAGGATGTAGTTACACAGGGTTAAGAAAATAAATATATGCTTAATGTAGGTTAGGATGAATAAGAAAGGCATTGAAATAACCTCATTAGCTTGGTGGGGACAATTCTCCATTCCAGTCCCAACAAACCATTGTCTCCAAAAATAAAAGTAGAAGACATCATCAGTTTATCAGTTTCAATAAACTTGCCCTAGCAGATTTGGCTTAGTGGATAAAGCATCTGCCTGAGGACTGAGGGGTCACGGATTCAATTCCTGTCAAGGGCACATGCTTGGGATTTGAGCTCCATCCAAGTGGGGGGCATGCAAAAGGTAGCTGATCAATGTTTCTCTCTCATCGTTGATGTTTCTATCTCTTTCTCCCTCTTCCTCTCTGAAATCAATAAAAATATATTTTTAAAAAATTCAGTAAATTTGTTTGATTTCTGAATTTAGAAGATTGATCTTTAAATGCATTTTAAAAATTAAAATCAATTGAAATAATTCCTATAATACTTTTCCCAGAAATGCCATCCATAGCTTTTATAACAGATATTTTGTTTCTGATTAGTATCCTGCTTGGTGTACTGATAATTTTTTGCTTCCTAGCTTGACCATTCCCACCCTAAATGTAAAAATTCTTCTCTGCACATCAGTTATCAGCAGGAAAAGAATGTTGATCAGTAACTTGATTTAGCAAGCTTATATCTAAAACACAACAGATTACATTTTGTTCTTTTATTATTATTATTATTTTACAGACCTCAGTGTCCCTTTTATTAATAAATATTTAGGGCAGTAAAGTTAATAGGTCTGAGGGCTTTTTAAAATTATACATTAAGGTATTCTGATACAATCCCCAAGGGTTAAATGGCTTTCAATTTTTTGGTTAGAATCCAGGTAAGAACATTTTGGTTCATGAGCTAATATATACATACGAAAAAAGAAGAGATTATCTATATGGTCAGTGTGACCATGGTTCAGGAGATTTTTTTAACCCCTAGAGAAAGAAGTAAAACTTAAACAGAACCTTTTATTTAAAAAAACAAAAACAACAACAACAACCAGCAAAAGTTGTTTTATTTATTTATAGAAAGGAGTGTAAGTTGGGGAGAATTTTACATTGGGAGGATTTTAGCTACAGAGATGGGAACAGTGTACAAAGACATAGAAGCAAGAAATAATTTTTCTTAATGAGGAACAGTATGTTTAGTAGAATGAATGAATGGGGAAATGCTCAAAAAGCATAGTGCCCAGGAAGCAGAAAGGGTGAGGAAATCATGTATAGCATGCTAAAGAATTTAGATTTATTCAAGAGGGCTTATATATTTCATTGAAAAATTTAAATTAAAATAGGAAAATGACATTACCTGGCAACAGTGTTATGTGGATTTAGAGGGGTATGATATACAGTATTGGTGAGTGATTTTATAACGTGAATGAAAAGTGGCTGAGCTAATAAGATGTGACTGGGAGGAAAAGAGGAGTACATAGGATTAAATAAGAAGAGGGAGAGGGATGGAAATACTGAGATTTTCAGGGTCTCTCTAAAGATCTGTGCTAGAGATTTAAGTTTTTAGATTTAGTCATCATTATTGTATAAGTAGTAGTTAAAGCCATAGGTGCGGTTGAGATAAAAAGACAAGAAAACAAAAGATGACCAAAGTACGTAGTAAAGTTTTGGGTTAGACAAAAGATAAGAAGACAAAAGATGGCCAATCTTTGTGTATGTGTTTTTTTAATTAATTAAATAAGCAAATAAAACCTTTGAAGGAGGTCACCAGAAAATGAGAGATTTCCTTCATTACAAGAAGAAAGGAAAGACCCTATCCGGTTTGGCTCAGTGGATAGAACATAGGCCTGCAGACTGAAGGATCCCAGGTTCTATTCTGGTCGAGGGCATATACCTTGGTTGCAGGCATATCTCCAGTAGGGGGTGTGCAGGAGGCAACTGATCAATGTTTCTCTCTCATTGATGTTTCTAATTCTCTATCCCTCTCCCATCCTCTCTGTAAAAAAATCAAAATATATTTTTTTAAAAATAAGGAAAATAGTGTTTAATACCACAGAACAATCTTGTAAATTAAGACTGAGAAATACCCAGTGCACTTTGAAATAATAAGAAGTCATTCATCAGTGATCCTAAATGGGTTAAAAATTTGATGATAGATATTAGATCACAATTCATTTGGGGCCCATTGGAGAATAGTGAGAAGTCTGATTCTGGAGGATACTCAAAGATAGTGGTTAGAATGTATGTACATACACTTTTTATCAATTTTTAATTTTTGAGTCTTGAATAAACAGAAGAGATGAACCAATAGAGCAAGAGGCTAAAGATATATTCGTCTTGGAAGATGCTAGATAGAGACATTGGAGCCCTCCAGAATATGTGTGAAGGGAGTGATACTTCTCAGGAAGTAAAGATAATCAAGATTTGATTAATACTAATTGATTTATAGGGTTCAGAAAGAGATTATCAAATGCCTGACTGTTCCAAGTGAAAGAACAAACTAAGCCTAAACCGGTTTGACTCGGACTGAAAGGTCCCAGGTTCCATTCCGGTCAAGGGCATGTATCTTGGTTGCGGACACATCTTCATTAGGGGGCATGCAGGAGACGGCTGATCGATGTCTCTCTCTCATGGATGTTTCTAACTTTCCTTCTCCCTTCCTCTCTGTAAAAAATCAATAATATATATATATTTTTTTAAAAAGAACAAACTAATATAATACCATACATCAACGGTAACTTATTATCCTACTCACACATTTTTGAGTTGTTCCTTCTGTTATTCTACATAACCCTTTTGTTTGTAAAAGCTGGAAACTACTATAAAATGATAGAAAATGTAACCACAGTAAATCAAGAGAATTATGTGTGTTCATTTACAATTAAAGATGACAGAAACTGAGTGATTTCCCAATTGAACTCTTTCTTTATATAGATTTAGACTCTAAGAAGTTGAGTTCAATGAAAACTATTTTATACTGTTTTGACTTGTTCTTAGTAATGCTCCCTCAGGTTTTAATTTTTCTTTAGAAATATCTCTTTTAGATTATGTTTTTAATGGAATGTAAAATAAAATTTCTCTTTCTGCAGAAATAAGGAGAGCAAGAGAACCATATCTAGCTGTATAAATAAAGATAATGAATGAATAGAGGGTATAAGAGGTCCAAAAAATTCAGGCAAATTAGAGAGGAAAGGGAGGATTTAGTATCTACAATAGTAGAAATGTAATATGCTAATTAGACCGGAGGAAGCCAGGTCCTGAGTGCCAGAGAGAAGCTGAGGGAAGGAAGGCCTACTCTTGTATGAATTTTGTGCATTGGACCTCTAATAATAAAACATTCTCACTGGAAAAAGCTCTAGATACTATAGTTCAGTCTTCTTACATTATAATGGAGGCAGTTAAAGTCTTAAGAACCTTTAAATAAAATTATAACCAGAACTTGAGTTTCCTAGGCTGCCTTGTTCAGGTGCCACCCACTCACTTGCTCCACCATCCTGCCACAGTCTCGCTCTCGGGATCCATTGGGACCAGCAGCACCTCCACTGCTGCCCTCTGCTAGCACCACCTCGCTGATGCCACCTTGTTCCATGCTACTCCCAGGTGGTCAACACATGTCATAGTGAGCAGTCAAACTCTTGGTTAAACGACTGCCCAAAGAGACAATTTGCATATCAGGCTTTTATTATATAGGATTATAGGTCTGGTGCACGAATTCATGCCCAGGTGGTGTCCCTCAGCCTGGCCAGCACTTGGGACCAATCGGGGAACTAGCCAGCTGGGGAAGGGATTGCAGGAGGTTGATCCAGCAGCAAGCTAACCAATGGCTGATTCTGTGAGGACTCGGGCTCCCTCCTGTCTGGGTCTGGGGTGCAGGTGATCCAGATTTGGGGCTGTCAGGGCCCCAGCAGCAAGGTCTGGATCAGTGCGTATCATAACTACCAGCCACTTGTCTGGTTGTTTTGGTCATTCCAGTTCTTCAGTCGCTTAAGCATACACACACACACACACATACTAGTGGCCCAGTGCACAAAATTTGTGCACAGAGGAAGGGGTTCCCTCAGCCCAGCCTGCACCTTCTCCAATCAGGGACTCCTTGGGGGATGTCTGACTGTCAGTGGGATTGGGCCTAAACTGGCAGTCCGACATCCATCTTGCAATCTGGGACTGCTGGTTCCTAACCGCTCACCTGCCTGCGTGCCTGATTACCCCTAACTGCCCTCCCCTGCCGGCCAATTTGGTTTTGATTGGTCAGTTTCTATTGCCAATCAGCATCAAAAGCTCTGCCTCCTAAGCAGCCATTGGTTCTTCACAGTTCATTCAGATTTGGTTCTGATTAGTCAATTTCTATGCCAGTCAGCATCTCCAGGCCTGATCAGAAAGGCAGAGCTGATCAGCAGCCCCGCGGAGGTGTGGAGAGAAACAGGCGCAGCTGCTGGCGAAGCATGGAGGGAGAGAGAGAGGCGCACCCGCTGATCAACAGTTGCCACAGAGGCTGTAGATCAGACCCTGCTTCTCTGTCTGGGCCTGATCCACAGCTCCCTCGGTAGTCAGCTGCGTGGGTCACTGTGCCCACCAGCACTGACTGCAGGACTGTCTCCCAGTGTTTGGTGGAGCCTTCAGTTGTTCAGTCCAGACCCTGGGTTTTATATTTTAGGATAGATAGATTAGTACCTCTTTTTACAGGTTTTCTACTAGGAAAAGCTGGTAGACTTACCAAAAACCCAGTATCTCATATTCACAGATGAAAATTCCCCAGTATCAGTAAGTCTTCCTTCAATAAAGATTTAAGGTATGTGTTTTTTGTTTTGTTTTGTTTTGTTTTAATTTAGATGTGTCTTGACTGAGTTCTCTGAAACCTCCACTGGGTAGTTAACAAAGCTAGGAATAATCCTTAATGCCCAGTCAAGGCATATCCCCAAGCCAGTAATAAGTCTACTACTAGAATTATAATCTGGATTGTGCCCAAAGGAAAACAGATAAATTGAAATTTGGAGAACAAAGTAGAAATTCCTGTCTAGAGTCTAGAATATTAATTATATAGAAGTTAGGAACAGAATAAGAATTACAGAATTGGGTGTAGGTGAGTTAAGATCCAGATTCATTCCTTTTGTGACAGAAATGTTTCAGTGCAACATTGGAGACATTCATCTTAACCACAAATGAAGTGCAAAATGGAAGCATCCTTTTATCTTTCCAAATACCTCTGGAGAAATTAAGATACTGCGGCTGTTCTAGATTGTGTATGTGGTAACATTTGAGAAACATAAAATGAATATGTAACAAATCTTAAATCATAATCTCTTTTTTATATATATAAGAGAGTTTTCAGGTCATTAATATTGACTGTTTTGGTCCTTTGCATTTGGTTTCAGGAGTCATAGAACCACATATTCCCCTTAGTAGTGCTGTTGCTATCTAAATAAGGTAATTTCCAAGTTTGACCCCAAGCTGGTATCACATTAACTGATTTTATATGGAATTTATTAAATAGTACCTACTACAGAACCATCCTTTCAAGTCTTAGAGCAATAATACTGCATTGTTATTCTGATACATTATTTTGGGGGGTAAAGAATGTTAGTAAGAAACAACTCATTAAGCATTAAGGATGTTAGTAAGAAACAACTCATAAGGCTGAAGGGCGTGATACATTCTTTAGATTGCTTAGACTTGGCAAAGGAAGGTGAGATAGCACTTCTCTACCTCAGATCTTTATTGGTTTATGACCTTCACCCTTCCCTAGGTTTAGTCAAATTTAGTATGATGGCAGAAGGAGCAGCAACAAGTATAATTCCTAATTTGTCACTTATTAAAGTTGGCAGAGCTCAGATTCTCCACACTGGTATGCTACAAAAGTAAGAAGAATCTTGAGAGAAGGACATAAAAACATTAGAGGCCTGGTGCATGAAAATTTGTGTACTCAGGGGGGTCCCTCAGCCTGGCCCATGCCCTCTTATATTCCAGGAGCCCTTGGGGGATGCCCACCTGCCGCCTTAGGCCTGCTCCCCAGGGAATCTGGCCTAAACTGACAGTCAAACATCCCTCTGGCAGCCCAGGAATCCTGCAGGAGCGGGCCTAAGCCCTTAGTCAGACATCCTTAGTGCTGCTGTGGAAGCAGGAGAGGCTCCTGCCACCACCACTGTCCTGGCCAGCCATGAGCTGGCTTCTGGCTGAACGGCGCTCCCCCTGTGGAAGTGCACTGACCACTAAGGGCAACTCCTGCATTGATCATCTGGCCCCTGGTGGTCAGTGTGAGTCATAGCGATCAGTCATTTCCAGTCATTCTGCCATTAGGGTCAATTTGCATATTACCCTTTTATTATAAAGGGTTATTTGATCCTGAGAGATAGAGTTTATATACCCATTTGGTTAGGATATAGGCCTTAGACATTAAGTACTTGGCCTAGTCAATTCTTGAGGGGTGAGTACTTTTGGCTTCTAGATCTAAGAACATCTCACTGACGGAAACCCCTGAAACTCATAAATAAAAATACACTGTTGACATGGTGGGGAGATGGAGAATGGAGATTCCAATCAGTGGGATTGCTTATTTCTACTGAGCCCCAGCACTGAAAAATAGTAAAGAAGTAGCATAAATACATGATGCTCCTCAAAGTACTTCTCAGATCTCCTTTGTAACAACCTTATGCACTTATCTACTGACTATCCATCAGTAATAGTATCTTGTTGGATAGTGGCAAGTTTTAGTTTCCATTACAAACTCTACAGAGTTCCCCAGTGCTCATGAATTTATCATGTCCATGCCTCCTAATAATTCAAAGGGAAATTTCTTAGAGATGTGAAAAGCCTAGAATGAAACAGAAAAGGAGGGATGGACTTGGAACCAGTCATCCTGGCTTATTTTTTGATTAGAATTGTGAGAAATGGCTCACCTGTCCAAATATGGACTAGGAAACAGGAACATGGTGAAAATGAGACTTTTAAAAACACTCTCCAGAGCTGGTGTCCATTGTATAGCACACACCTGGGGCAGGGAACATAGCCTATTTATTTAGTCCCTCCTCCAGTTCCTCATTGGCTGAGTACTATTTGGTCACCTGTTTCCTAATACATCACCTAGGTCTTGTTATCTCCCATTGGGCCCTCCTATCTAATAAAAGAGTTATATGCAAGTTGACCATCACCCAACACACAAAATGGCTGACCCCATGTGGGCACAAGGTGGCCAGCAGGGGAGTGCAGTTGTGGGTGATCAGGCCAGCAGGGGAGGGCAGGTAGGTGTGACCAGGCCTGCAGGGGAGGGTAGTTGGTGATGATTAGGCCGGCAGAAGAAGATAGTTAGAGGCAGCCATACTGGCAAGGGAGTGCAGTTGGGGGGGACCAGGCCGGCAGGGGAGGGCAGTTCATGGCAATTGGGCTGTCAGGGGAGCAGTTAGGCATCGATCAGGCTGGCAGGGGAGGAGTTAGGGGGTGATCAGGCTGACAGGCAGAGACAGTTAGGGGCAATCAGGCAGGTAGGCCAGTGAGCGGTTGGGAGCCAGCAGTCCTGGATTATAAGAGGAATGTCCCAGATTGGAAAGGGTGCAGGCTGGGCTGAGGGACACACACCCCATGCATGAATTTTGTGCACTGGGCATCTAGTTTAAGATACTGGGCTGAGACCTTTCCAGCTGTTTCCACCTCCCTTTGGTTAGGGGAATCTTCCTGGAAAATGTGCTGTCAGCCACATGCACAGCTCTCATACCTTTTCCCCACCCCCTTACATCCTGTTTGCTCTGGGGAAATTCAGTAACTGGCCACATGCTGTTTCTTTCCTATGAAGATGAATTAGAGGCATGTTTCTTATAGAATAGAGGTGTTTTAGATGGCCTGTCCTTGTTTAAATGGCCTGTCTCCCTGAAGCAGAATTATGATTTTTCTTATTTCCATCAAGCCCAATAAACATATATTTATTTGACTTCAAATTTGTTTTAAATTATAGGCTACCTAGGGTCCCCAATGTGTCCAGTGGCTCTCAGACTAGTAACTAATCTCCCCTCTAACAAGGTACATAGTAACCAGTTTGCCTGGCTCTATTCAGTGCCCTCATTATATCATTCTTTTTTCCTCTATCCAAGTAGACGCTTTAGTGTAGGAGATCAGGTGGCTGAATTATATGTTTTTAAGCACTGGGCTGAGGGTGATTTGAAAGTGAAATAAAACTTAACCAAAGCCCTCAAGATTGAAGGGAGAACTTATATATCAGGTAGATGGACAGAAACTAAAAATTCAGATAGAAGGTAATAGAACAAGACACAGAAAAATCAGGCTTGAATAAGAACATAAAATCCTGAGATGCAGCCACATTAGCCATAAGTTCCTTTATGTCCCCAGGTGGGGAAGGAGCTGTTCAAGGGCTCTAAGCTGCTCATATTCCAAGTAGTTTCTGTACCACCAACACCACTCCCATCCCCTTGTCCATGCTAAGAGGGAGCCTGCCATGTTTTCACAGAAACTAACTCAAAGCCAGATTTAAAGCTTGGAGGAAGAATTCCGTTACTAATAATGGTACTTCTTACTCATTTTTGCAACAAACAACCTCAGTTTGAATTTTGGATTTGTGTTAGGTCTTCTTATTTCACTAATTTTTCAAAGCTGCTCTGAGAGAAAGGTAGTAGTCCATTTATACTTTATTGCAGGGACAGGCCTCTTCATTTGTCCTCCAGTAGTTGACACTGAAAGTTAAATCTATAAACTTTAAAAGTCTACTGTATATCAGGCACTGTTCAGTTAATATTCATTATATTGACCTTGCTGGTTTGGTTCAGTGGATAGAGCATCTGCCTGTAGACTGACGGATCCTGGGTTTGATTCCAGTGAAGGGCAAATGCCCGAGTTGAGGGCTCAGTCCCTAGTTGGGGGTGTACAGGAGGCAGCCAATCAATGATTCTCTCTCATTATTGGTGTTTTTTCTCTCTCCCTCTCCCTTCCTTTCTGAAATCTATCTATCTATCTATCTATCTATCTATCTATCTATCTATCTATATACATATATATATATATATATATATATATATATGACTTATTATATTAGTTTCTTTGCAGTCAGCATTGTTGTTTTGTGAGATACCATTTACTCATTGGAACAGCTATTACTAGAGAAGTGTTTTTAGTAAGAATTTATGTAACGCTGAGGGAAAGAATAGCAAGAAACAACAGAGAACATAGAAAATTATTAGGGAAAAAAAATGTCATAGTAAACTAATTATTGGCTATAAGAAGATGTAACTAATTTTTCTTTAGTGTAGAGAGAGAGAACACTCCCCAACTAAATTGTATTAGGTTAGTATAATCTTAATACAAAAACCTGAGATGTATGAAAGGGGATAATTAAAGACCATTCTCACTGGTGAATATAAAATATTCTGTGCAAAATATTAGCAAAGTCAATCTACCAATTTATATAAAAGTATACATTATTATCAAATTAGTATTATTCCAAGAATGCCAAATTGTTTTTGTGGAATTTATCCACATAGAGATAGGAACATCAATGATGAGAGAGAATCATTGATTGGCTGCCTCCTGCATGCCCCCTACTAGGGATCAAGCCCACAACCTGCATATTTGCCATGTCTGGGAATCAAACCATGACCTTCTGGTTCATTAAGTCGACACTTAGCCACTAAGCCACATCTGCCAAGCCAAGGAAACTTTCTTAATCTCTGAAGGATAGCCATAAAAATTCTATAGGGAATATACTACGATCCTTACTTATTTCACCATTGAAAACCAGAAGCTTACTCAACAGTGCACTGGAATCCCAACCAGTGCAGTAAAGCAAAAAACAGTAATGAGAGAATAATAATTTGCAAACTTGTTGTATATGAAATCAGCACACAAAAATATGTTGCATTTCTGTACATCAGCAAACAATTAGAAAATAGGATGTTTTGAAAAAATATTTTAAAAATAGAGATATATTGTCAGGAATATTAACTCTCAAAGATTTTAGTTCTTCCCAAATTGATGTCTAGATTCAGTGCCACTCATCCCAACAGTGTCACTTAAAAGTATTAAGATGTCAGTTAATCCAAATGACAAATCCACCTGAGATGGTTTTGTAGGTGTTACTGCAAACTGATGCTGTCTGCTCTCAAAGGTACATTTTATGGAACAGAATTTTTACAATATTGAAGCTTTTACATCCAAACACTTGCTAGAATTCTTACACATATAAGACCACTGAAACATATCACTTTCTAATATTTAACTAGTAAAATTTGCTTTTCTTAAAGTAACTTTAGAATGTCAGAAGAAAACAACAAAGTTGTGAATTTATAAGTATAGATACCAGTCCAGGTTTTACTTTTTTTTTTCTTTTGCCATCTGGTGGCCAAGACCATTTCCTTCCTCTTTCCCCAGATAGATATTTTCATATTCTGAACAACTACTCACCTTTCTGTTTTTCATCAAATCTTTGATTTAAAAAAAAAATTTTTTTTTGGTTGCATTTGTTTTGGTGTGGAATGGGAAGTTCTTTTATCTTCATTTTTCTTTCTCCACTGGACTCATTACATTCTCGGTTGTATAAACTGCAGCAAAACATGTTCGTTTTCATTGCCCCTATACTAATCTAACTCAGTGAGTAAAAGCATGGGCTCTGAACCCAAACTGAAGCCTGGCTTCATTGTATTCTTAGGAAATTTAAATTCTGTTTCCTTACCTGTAAATTGGGAGGAGGAGATGGGAGGGTGATGGTATCTAATGGGGTTGTAATTGGGATTTAAAAAGGTTAATATTTATGGAGTTTTTACAATAATACATAGCTACATAAAAATATATTTTGATAAATAAATATTACCCTGATTATCATAACCAAGGAAAATTTCGAACCTGCAAATATAGTTTCTTCAGTATCAGAAGTTAATGCTCCTATTTAAATTAATTCAAAGACAGTTTCCCGTGATGCCAGTATTTGCAATGACTATTAATAAATCACGAGGACTGATTCTAGACAGAGTAGGGATATTCCTACTGATCCCATTTTCAGACATGGTCAGTTATATGTTGCTTTCTCTCAAGTTCAAAGAGCGTGTGACGTTAAAGTTGTAAATACTTCATCACAAAATAAATTAGTCAAGCACTCTGAAAGTTTTTTTACTCAATGTGGTATACTGATAGTAGAATAAGTTTAATCAATTTATCAGTCATTATTTTTATCTATGCTGTTTTTATATCATGTTTTTGTTTTATATCATATCTGTTGTTATATCATGTTATTGTTTATTCAATTTATATATTATTTTTGTACACATTTTAATAATTTTCTTTCATCTCTGACATATATGGAGAAAGGGCAAATAGCGATATTAAAATATTTCTTCTAATTAATCGCCTTTCAATGTGCATGAATCTATGCTCTGAGCCACTAGTTAATATATATAAAATCTTAAAAATGAAGCTTGTTGAATAATTATTTGAATGTAGTAGTGTTATCACCATTTACATTTGTCTTTTGACTGGCTCCAGTTTATCTTATAGCAATTTTTATTGCCTGAGAACAAAAGTGGCTTTTGTTTGATAGTTTCTATTTTATTGGTACAGCTTATTTTATTTCCTACTTGTTAAGGAATGACTGATTGGAAAATTGTTCATTTGCAGTGTTGACTGTACATGGTTTTATAATCTTGTTTATAACTCATAGAAAGTCAAACCAGGATACCAGGAATATTGAGCCCTATTTTTAAAAATCATCATTCTATATAAGTGTTTGGCAAACTGCAGCTCAAGAGCCTCATGTGGCTTTTTGGCCCCTTGAGTGTGGTGCTTCCACAAAATACCACATGTGGGCACGCACATACAGTGTAATTGAAACTTCATGGCCCTTGCGCAGAAGTTGGTTTTTGGCTCTCAAAAGAAATTTCAATCGTTGTATTGTTGATATTTGGCTCTGTTGACTAATGAGTTTGCCGACCACTGTCCTATGTAATAAAGGCGTAATATGCAAATTGACCCTAATGGCAGAATGACCGCTGGACCAGTCACTATGAAGTGTACTGACCACCTCTTGGTCCTTTTCCCCAGCCGGCAGGTTCCGATAGCCTGATGGTCATCTGCGGCGGCGGCAGGACCAGTGAGTGGGCGGGAACAGCCAACCTCTCATTCCCTTCCCCTGTCCATCAGGCACTGGTCACCCAATGGCAAATGGGGAACTGGGGGTTAGTGGCGACAGGGAGCAGGGCCAGCTGCAGGCAGCTGGGAATATGGCCCTGATTACAGGTCAGGCCTAGGGACCATACCTGCACACCAAATTCGTGTGTGGGACCTCTAGTTTATAATAATCCTTAAATCTTTAAAAAGTTATGGCTACTTTGATTAGATTATATCATTGACTTATTTCCCCAGCTTTTTTCATCTCATGGCACATATAAAATAATTACTAAAATTCTGCAGCACATCAAAAGATTTTTTTTGCCAATATGGTATCATTTTGATTCATTCACTCAGACTATTGTTATGTTGCCTATTGATATTTTTTTATTTGATAGTCTAAGGCGAAAGAGGTCAGTGCCCATCTAATAGTCAGGTATTGCATGTTTTTAAAATTCCTGTGTCACACCATTGTCACTGCACACCAGTTAAAATCACTGAATTATATTGTGCTGTAAACTAAATCTGTGTCCATAGAATTAACCAACCAGGGATTGAAAATATTCACAAAAATGTTACATTATTGCTGAGGTGCACTATGTAGTTATGCCTACAATGATTGCATTTGTACTGAACATGAACAGAGTTTGTTTTCCCTGTCATTATTTCCTTAACAATATATCAACTATATAGATGGCATTCATATTGTATTAGGTACTATATATATAGTAAGTAGAGATAATTTAAAGTATACAAAAGGATATGCATGTTATATGCAAATTTGGTGCTATCCTATATAATAAAGATATAATATGCAAATTGACCCATCACACCCTCACACAGATGGCCACCCCCATGTGGTCACAAGATGGCTGGCAGGGGAGGGCAGTTGTGGGTGATCAGGCCAGCAGGGAAGGGCAGTTAGGGCGAACAGGCCAGCAGGGGAGGGCAGTTGGGAAGACCAGGCCTGCCAGGGGAGTGACCGGGTTCACAGGGGAGGGCAGTTGGGGGGACCAGGTCAGCAGAGGAGGGTAGTTGGGGGCAATCGGACTGTCAAGGGAGTGGTTAAGGGGTGATCAGGCTGGCAGGCAGAGGTGGTTGGGAGCAGTCAGTCAGGCAGGCAAGGGAGTGGTTGAGAGCCAGTAGTCCTAGATTATGAGAGGATGTTTGAGGGGTCCCAGACTGGAGAGAGTGCAGGCTGAGCTGAGGGACAACACACACGCGCACGTGCGCACACACACACACACACACACACACACACACACACACAAAACAGTGCACAAATTTTGTGCACCAGGCCTCTAGTTTTATATAAGAGACTTGAGTGTGGGCAGATTTTGGTATGCTTGGGGGTCCTGGAACCAATTCCCCCTCAGATATGAAGAGATGACTTCATGTATTGTGAATGTATTGAATAAGTATTCACCTGAAAAGCTTCCCAGAAACCGATTTACTTATAAACTAGTGATCCAGTGCATGGATTCATGCACATTGAAAGGAAATTAATTAAAAGGTGGTCAGGGGGACTGGGTGAGACAGGCTGGGCACACCCTGGAGCCAACCTCCTCTGGTCCCTCCCCGGCCAGACGCACCTGAGGTGGTGCTGTGGCTTAAAGGGTGTCTGCAGAGTGAACAGGGTCCCTCTATCAGATGGGGGCTCTCAGCTAGCCTGTGGGGATTCGGCTGAAACCAACTCTCCAACATCCTCTGAGGGGTCCCAAAATGCGAGAGCTCCCTCCTCTCTGGTTCCGGGGTACATCACCCAAGAACTGCCACTGCCAAAGCACGCCAGCTCAGCAGCTTCTGTGTTGAGCATCTGCCCCCTGGTGGTCAGTGCACATCATACCTACCTGATGGTTGGACAGTCACTTAGCCTTTTATATATATAGTATAGGTGAGGGAATAATGTATATTTGTGGAATGTCTCTACCAATGTACTGTGATAGCTCTTCTGTGAACTTTGAGGATAAGCATGTGTTGAAAAGCCTTTCCATAGAGGTGCCAAAAACTAATGAAAGAGGACGGGATGTGTGTCCATAGTTTAGCTATGCTTGGCATATATAGAGGTGTGACTTTGAATGATGAGCTAATTGCACTTTCCAGGCACTAAAAGCTTGACAGGAATCTGTGGCATAGCATATGCAAAAGCTGACAACTTATTCTTAATATGGAATACTTGATTCACTTGTTAGAGCATTAGATAAGTGGATCATCAGGATTGTTAGGTGTTTAGAATACTATGTTCAGAAATTAGTTTGGCTAATAGTCTCAAATGTTTTTATATTTTCTTATGGTTTACTTACAACTCTAGATTACAGGGGACCTTTCAAGAATGTGAATCCTATGACTATGCATTAAAATCTATAGATAGCCTAATTAATTTGAATTGCTCATTTTTTTAAAATAATGGCTTTTACAATGGAAGTGGGTTAATTATAATATTTTTGTCAAGGTAACATTCTTCTAAAACAGTATAAGGTGGGTATCTCATTTTATTTTATGTGGTTTACGGTGTTTAATAGGATCTACAAAAATTGCCTACATGAATTTTGATGGGAAGATCAGTAAGTTCCAGCATTTCAAGGTAGTATGGATCTGAAACATGTACACGCTGGTCTGGGTTGCCTCTGTTTTAATGGTCTAGTTCAACACTGCCTAATAGGACTTTCTGCAATGATGGAAATCTTCATTCTGCACTGCAATTTGGTATCCACTAGTCATATGTGGCTAGGGGACTGAAGAACTGAATATGTAATATTCATTAATTTTAAATATCAATATACAGTTAGTGGCTCCTGAATTGGACAGTGCAGTGAGAATAAAGAAACTGAGGTGGTTTGGCTCTGTGGTTAGACTGTCAGCCATGGACTAAAGGGTCACAGATTCAATTCACATCAAGGGCATGTACCTCAGTTGTAGGTTCCATCCCCAGTTCAGATTGGGGCTCCTGCAGAATGATGTATTTCTCAGATCAATGTTTCTCTGTCTCTCCCACTCCTGTTCACTCTAAAAAAAAATCGATGGAACAAGTATTTTCTTGAGGATTAATAAAATAAAAAAGGAAAGAAAGAAACTGAGGGTGCCCAGCTAGTGTGGTTCAGTTGGTTGAGCGTCATCCATACCAAGAGGTTTGCCAGTTTGATTCCCTGTCAAAGCACATGCTCAGGTTTTGGGCTATTAACAGTAGGGGGTATGCAGGAGGCAGCTGATCAATGTTTCTCTCTCACTAATGTTTCTGTGTTTCTCTCGCTCTCCCTTCCTCTATCTCTAAAAAAATCAATAAGAGCATATTTTAAAAAAAGAAATAGAAGAAAAACAGAAGTATAGAAATGGCTACATTGACCTATGTAAAACTTAAGTTTTAAGTTGGTATTCCCATGTAACACAGATAATGTGGTCTGTGTCTTTAGAATTTTAATTCTAGCAAAGTCACTCAATCATGTCCTGAGATCTCTCAGACAGTAGAGTGCCTCTACTGCTGATTCCTATAATGTTCTAAAAAAGGAAAGAAATACAGCCTACCTCAAAGAGACCTAAGTGTTTTGTAAGCTATCTATAATCTATCTAATAAAAGAGAAAGATGCAAATTAACCATCACTCTGTTATGCTACCAGCCAATAGGAGTGAGTATGCAAATCACCCAACAAAGGTGACCATGCCAAAAGCGGCAAGACCGTGGTGCCCAGCAGTTCCAAGCCCCACCATGGCGGCAGCGTTGGGGCTGCTGAAGGCCAGATGGGGACACAGACATGCAAGGAGTCTGGGACCCTGCATCCCTAAGCCCCACCATGGCAGCACTGGGGCTGGGTGGGGGGGTGGGGGGAAAGGGTGGCTGGATTGGGGACACAGACCCGCAGGGAGGCCAGCACCCCACAGCCCCAAGCCCTGCCATGGCGGTGTTGGGACTGAGGGGGCCAGATTGGGGACACAAACCCGGATCGAGGACACATACCTGCAGGAAGTCCGGCACACTACAGCCCTGAGCCCTGCCATGGCAGCTTTGGGGCTATTGGAGCCGGATGGGGACACAAACCTGCAGAGAGGCCAACACCCCACAGCCCCAAGCCCCACCATGGTGGCACTGGGGCTGCAGGGGGCCGGATTGGGGACACAGACCCACAGGGAGGCTGGCACCCCACAGCCCTGGTGCTGGGACTGCGCGGGGCCAGATCTGGACACAAACCCACAGGGAGGCTGGCACCCAGCAGCCCCAAGGCATGCCACCATGGTGCTGGGGCTGCTGAAGGGGTAGGGGAGGGCAGTGGAGACACAAACCTGCAAGAAACTTTATCTCCCTTTCCACAAGATGAGAAAACTGCCCCTGGATTATTTAGTGATGTGGCCCACACCTTTCTACAAGCACAGGGTAATGTTCTGACCACTCCCAGGAAGGTCTGGTCAGCATACCCTCTCCAGGGAATAATGCTACTGTAGCAAATTATCTAAGAGAGGAAAGAAGCTTTTGTTGGGTTTATTCTGAAGGTCAGAGAACATGCTACCCCAACATATGCTGTGTTGTTATAGTGGTGATATTGAGCTGCAGAGCTTGAAACCCAGCAAATGCATGCAGAGGCTTTCACTGAAGTCTCCTAATCTGCCTAAAATCGGACTCCCCAAAAAGAGCTTAAATGTCATAGGTCCTCTTGAAGGGAGAAGTGTCATCAGGCAGACTGACTCCTGTCATAGGACAGGAGAGTAGAAGTTGACATCATATCCAAACTTTGTTACTAACTATTTTCCCCCACCCCCATTCATCTTTCCTAAAAATCATTTACTCTCCTCTAAGAGGCCTCTATCTTCCATCCCCTTTCCCTAGGACCATGGTCAGCAAACTGCGGCTTGAGTGTGGCTCTTCCACAAAATACCACGGCCTGGGCGAGTCTATTTTGAAGAAGTGGTATTAGAAGAAGTTTAAGTTAAAAAAATGTGGCTCTCAAAAGAAATTTCAATTGTGGTACTGTTGATATTTGGCTCTGTTGACTAATGAGTTTGCTGACCACTGCCCTAGGAAGAAGGTATTTAAATCTGCATTCTAAGCCACCTTGAGAAGTTACTCTTTTTTTCCCTGGGACCTCCCACATAATACATGAGATACACATGTTAATGAACTTTATCTTGTTTTTCTCTTGGTGATTTGCCTTTCATTATATGGACCTCCACTAAGAACTCAGAAAGGCAGAGGAAAACTATTTTTCCTCCTTTATAATTCTATCTTGGGAAATCAAGGCCCCAGCTGAACTATGAGGTTAGCTCAAGTACCAAGCAATCCCAGCTGACGGGATGGAAGCTTCCAAGGAGAAATAAATGATATTGGCATCAAAGTGAGATGGAGGACACGTGCATGGTTGCTGGTGGAAGTTCAAAGTTGCTCAGTATTTTTGGAGGATGATTTGGCAAATTTGATAGAAATGTTGAAGGTACATCCAAGAGTCTTATACCAGAATCGCATTTGCAGAGATAAAGCACAAGCACAAAAGCCCTGGTCAGAACCCAGGATGCTACTGCAGGCTCCCCTTCCACGATAGGAAAACCTGGGAACAACCTGCATTTTTAGGACAAGGTGGCATCTATAATAATAAAAGGGTAATATGCTAATTAGACTAATAATAAAAGGGTAATATGCTAATTAGACGAAGCATCTTCCAGATGACTTTCCAACTGTCTTCCCAGATGTCCTTCCAGACAAAGCCATGTTGGCAGGGCCAAGGCAGAGGAGGTTAGAGTGATCAGGCACGCAGGGAAGAGCAGTTAAGGCAAACAAGCTGTTAAGGGAGAGCAATTAGAGGGATCAGGCCAGCAAGGGAGAGCAGTTAGGGGGATCAGGCTGGCAGACAGGTGAGTGGTTAGGAGCCAGGGGTCCTGAGGGGTCCCAAATTGGAGAAAGTGCAGGCTGAGTTGAGGGGACCTCCTTCCCGTGCATGAATTTTGTGTACCAGGCCTCTAGTCTATAATAATAAAAGCATAATATGCTAATTAAACTGGATAGCTGAATGATCTTCTAGATGACCTTCCGGACAAAGCTGGGACTGCGAGGGCCAACCACCTTGCACGAATTTCATGCAGTAAGCCTCTAGCACTATCTAATAAAAAGAGTAATATGCAAATTGACTGTACCTCCACTACACCCACCAGCCATGCCCACCAGCCAATCAGAGCGAGTACCCAACCAAGATGGCTACAGCCATAGAGAGAGCAGGAGGGAGACTTGGGTTGCCCCTGGCAATGGAAGAAGCTAAGCTTTCTACAAACCCTGGCTGGCCCAGGCCTCCACTTAAGGCAACAAAGTTTTAATGGCCATGCCAGCAGAAGGCTTGGCTCCACTCCAGGCTACAAAGTTTCAATTGTAGAAGATAAATAAATCCTAGATACCAGGGCCATATCAGGGGGCGTGACCACCCTGCAAACCACCACAGGCCCCTCACCTAGGCCACCCTATGCCCCAAGGGAACACCCACCCTGATCCAGGACACCCTTCAGGGCAAACCAGCTGGCCCCCACGCATGTAGCAGGCCTCTATCCTATAAAGAGTAATATGCAGATTGACCATCACTCCAACATACAAGGTGACTGCCCCCATGTGATCAAAAGATCCTGCCCCCATGTGGACACAAGATGGCCATCAGGGGAAGGGAGTTGGGAGGGACCAGGCCTACACGGGAGGGCAGGTGGGGGTGATCAAGCCTGCAGGGGAGGGCAGTTAGGGGTGACTAGGCCAGCAGAGGAGGGAAGTTGGGGGTGACTGGGCCTGCAGGGAAGGACATTTCTGAGGGGCCCACGCCTTCAGGGGAGAGCGGTTAGGGTTAACCAGGTCTGCAGAGGAGGGCAGTTAGGGGTGATCAGGCCCACAGGGTAGGGCAGTTAGGGGTAAACAGGCTGGCAGGGAAACAGGTGTTGATCAGGCTGGCAGGGGAGTGGTTAGGGGGTGATCAGGCTGGCAGGCAGAAGTGGTTAGGGGCAATCAGGAAGGCAGGCAGGTGAGCAGTTTGGAACCAGCAGTCCTGGGTTGTGAGAGGGATGTCCAGGTAGGATCAGGCCTAAATGGGCAGTCAGACATCCCTCTAGGGGTCCCACATTGGAGAGGGAGCAGGCTGGGCTAAAGGACACCCTCCCTCCCCCGTGCATGAATTTCATGCACTGGGCCTCTAGTATTTCTATATAATGCATACACAAATAAGATAGAAAAATAAAATAGTACAGTGTTAAAACAACATTGTACTAAATTCCTAGTTTCTAAGTTACACTTGGTCATTTTAAATCTTTTGGATGCTCCATCTTGATTGAAAAAGCATATTATTAAACTTATTATGAGGTGAATATTCTGCTTCTCAGTATACACTAAGCTCTAATGTATAAGGATCTCTAAAGATTATAACATTTATGGTTTCTATAATCACTGTACTTTGGTAAATGTTGCTACAGATTACATACTGAATTTTAGGGCAGCAATGTCTAACTTGCTTGGAACTCTCAAAAAATACTGAAGTTAGTTTAATTTTATTCGTTTTGGTACTTGCTTTAAGCTATTGAGCTATTATATAATTGACCACCTTTATATAATATATTATAGTGATTTCTTTGGGTCAGTCTATTGGATGTGTTAGGCTCCTGGCCTCCTTGTGCAGAACTCATCTAAAATCCATTTCTTTTTCATAGTTGAATATTTATCTTTTCTACTGTCACTTCTGACTTTAGTCCATTTTGATCTTTGCTATCTCTTGCTGTTAAAAATCAAACATCCACCTCATTTTTGTATTTCTGGTGTGAGGCTCTGCTATAAATTAATCTATCTATCTATCTATCTATTTTTAATCCTCACCCGAGGACATATTTTTCATTGCTTCTAGAGAAAGAGGAAAGAGAGAAAGATCGATGTAAGAAAGAAACATGGTAGCAAATGAACCAGTCTTTACATTTTTATTCAGTCTTTCCATTTTCAATTATTTTTTGTGTTTAAATGCTCAGAGACTTATTTATAACTTTAGAAGATAATGTCCGGGAAATGTTGCTGAGTCATTTGGGATCTCTAAAAACTTGAGTTCTAAATAAATGAGCCTATAACTAACTGGAAGTAGTTGCAGATTTTCTAGGTGACATGATAAACTTTAATATTCTACAGAATAGAATATATAAAATTATTTTTCCAGATTTGTTCATGAATGAAGTCAAATTCAAAATAATTTCATTGGACTTTAGAATATAGTTCTTAACATGAAATTGAGTATATCACAATTTAAATGCCTATTATATACTATCTACACTTCAGATAGGATAGAGCATTAGTTGTCAAAATATCACCAAAATTAAGAAAAGATATAAGCATTTTAAAAAGTTTTCTCTGAAACCTCATTAAGAGTCTATTGAGTACTAGGTCATTATAACAACATCTTGAACCTTAAAAGAATCAGTTGTCCTTTGTAGATGTAGTAATTTGAGTCTCTACCTATATTACTAAGAAACTGTTAAAAAGGAGATTGAAGGGAGATTTTTTTTTCTTTTCAGTAAATTGTTATTACCTCATTTCAGTAATTTTTTCTATCAGAAGAGAGGAAGGAGATAAGGAGATATAGTAGGTCATTCTATTTGGGGACTTTTTTTTTTTTTTTTTTAGTGCTAGTCTTCCTGTTTTGCTGAGAAAGAATTCAGTGTGTGTGTGTGTGTGTGTGTGTGTGTGTGTGTGTGTGTCATTGAGCAGAAAAAGTTAACAGGAGTTAAATTAATTCACAGTTAAGGAAATTCTTCCTGCTGTAAGTGAAGTAACTCTAGTCCCCTGCCAAAGAAAACCTTTAATTTTCACAATAGGCCATCTGTTTAACATTGAGTTGACCTTTCGTTTGTGAATTGATTTTGAGAGAGGCAACATTTCCTTCTCCCTGGAATACTATCCTATTCTGAGCTTCATAACCCACTGAATGATTTTAGTGCCTACCAGTTTTTTTTACCGCATACATCCATCCTCTAGATTTATGTTCATAGTTTTTATTTGCTTCTATTTTATCCCCATATAAGAAACATAAGTAGTTATCACAAAACATTTGCTTTCTTTGTTAATGTGATTTGGTAAACTTTTTCCATTTGCGGAGGCTTCTTAGATGCAGAGTGTTGAATTAATCTTATTCATTTATTAACTCATTCGCTCAAGA
>PVJN01027451.1:0-28079 GCA_004026805.1 Lasiurus borealis
GATCAGGGGCCAGTGGTCTGGGGTAGGGGCCCTGGTGGATGGTCAGCAGGCCCTGCCCCTGATCAGAGTGGGGAGGCCGATTGGGGTAGAGCTGGCTGGGGAGAGAGGCTGTGGGCCATTCGAGGTGATGTGAGAACCATCGGGTGAGTGACCGGCCAGGGGGAGGGGCCACAGGCAGTTGGCCAGCTGGCCCTGCACCTGTTTGGGGTGGGGGCCCAATCTGGGGTGGGGCCAGGCTGGGGGAGGAACTGCAGGAGGTGGGCCAGTCAGCCTGCTCCCTATTGGGGAAAAGGGGTGGGGCCAGCTGGGGGGAGGGGCTCCAGGCCAATTAGGGTGGTGGGGGCCCATCAGGGCTAGGGCCAGCCAGGTGGAAGGGCAGCATGAGGTTGGCCGGCCAACTCCACCACCCTGATCGGGCTGGTTTGCTGGCTACAGTAGGCATCATAGCAATCGTTCGTTTCAGTCATTACAACATTCCAGTCACTGGCTTTTTATACATATACATTTTAAGTAAAACAGCAAGTAAAAATGTATGTTTAGTGTAATAATAAAATTTTTAAATCCTATGAAAATGGAGGAATAACAAAAAAAAAGTTTGAGTAAGATCTATAAGTTGTTTTCTTTTACCTTTTTTAACTGCATGTAATGTGCATACACTGTTTATAACAAAAGAAAAATAATTTCACTGGGAAAGCGTGATTTGTTCTTGTATCTTAAGACTGTTATTGAAATTTAGTTTCACATTACAAATAGATCTTTAAATAAGCACCCCTAATAATGAAGCCCATATTTCAATTTTCTAGTTGAAAATTTGTTAGATGCAAAGTCACCTTCTTGAACCTTATCTATATTTTCAAAGATTGGAGCTTGGTGATTTCTTCTGTATGGTGTGGAGTCAGCAGCAAGATCAGGAGACGTTATTTCCCAAAGGAAATTAACCTAACGGGACTCGGGGAGATGTAGCTACATGTTACCTAAACAGAGATCCGCTGCTTTTAAGGGCTATGGTCCAGGGAAAGGCCTTCAGTGTTCCGTCATTGGCATGGACCTCTTAGACTCTGGGTTTCTCAATCTAAACCATTTGGGGTGATAGGCAGATTGATTGATATCCCTGAGCCTCAGTTTCTTCATCTATAAAAACTGGATATAATAATCCTATTCCCTAATTTATTGGGCTGTTGTAAATTCAAATGCAATAAACCTTGTAAAATGTAAACTTGGTTCCCAAGACTTGTTAGTCCTCATTAAGTGTTAGCCATCATTATTATTATTATCATCTTCCAGTTCATAAGGGACAGTTAGGCCTAAGATGATATAATTTGTAATCCAGGGGGAAGAGTCAAGGATTTGGAGTTTACTGACTGGGACTGTCCTCATGATTAAAGGATTTATTCATTCAGTGGCCTAGGCCAAGACTGTCCTGGAGGAATTAATGATCCAAAAATGTAATTTTGGATTTTCTAGAAACCACATAACAAAAAGTAAAAAGAAAAAGGTAAACTTAAATTTAATAATATATTTTATTTTACCCAGTATATATAATATTATCATTTTTACATGTAATCAATATAAAAATTGTTCATAAAACATATTTTTATATACTAAATTTTTGAAATCCAGTGTGCATTTTATACTTAGTGTAAATTTCAATTTGGAGGCTAAAATTTTAGCTGAAATATTTTATCAGTATTTCATAGAATTTACAGTTGAAAGGTTAGATTCACATGCACAGTTGTCCCTAACAAATTTTTCTCCTAACTAAGTCAGGTTTCATTTTTAAAATATAAATTAATTAAAATGAAATACAATGAAGAATTAAGTTCCTCAGTTGAATCAGCCACATTTTAAGTATTCAGTAGCTGCACGTAGCTAGTGGCTGCTATATCCAGTACAATTACAAGGGGGAGAACATCTATTTTACCAAGTTGTTATAAGATTGTTTATATGAGAAAGTTTTATAGTTCATAAAATGCTGTCCAAATAGATTACTTCTCCTCCCAAAGTCACCCAACTAATGAGAAGTGGCTCAGGGACCAGAATTAGGCCAGTGTAATTTCCATGTATGGAGATTTGAAATTTGAACAATAGTCAATGAGCCTTTCAATTTTTTAAAACTATGATCCACAAGGAGAAATATATTTTACATAACAACATGGTATACATAAGTGTGTGTGTGTGTGTGTGTGTGTGTGCACGCATGTGCATGTGTAAATTAGTAGCCATTATTTCCCAAAAGAAAATTACAATATGGATATTTTAAATTTCATTTATTTATTTTTCTTCATAATCCCCTCCTTCTTCTCTTCCTTTTTATTTAATGCTGGTCATGACCCACTAAACCAGTGGTTCTCAACCTTTCTAATGCCGCGACTCTTTAATACAGTTCCTTATGTTGTGGTGACTCCCAACCATAAAATTATTTTCGTTGCTACCTCATAACAGTAATTTTGCTACTGTTATGAATCATAATATAAATATCTGTGTTTTCCGATGGTTTTAGGCGACCCTGCTAGTGGTTCCCAACCTGTGGCTCACGACACACAGGTTAAGAACGGGTGCTATAGAGCCTGGTCATGACCCCACTAATCCAGTGGTTCTCAACCTTTCTAATGCCACAACCCTTTAATACAGCTCCTCATGTTGTGGTGATCCCCAACCATAAAATTATTTTCGTTGCTACTTCATAATTGTAATTTTGCTACTGTTATGAATCGTAATGTAAATATCTGTGTTTTCCAGTGGTTTTAGGCTCTACAGCAGCAGTTGAGAACCACTTGAGGGTCGCCTAAGACCATCAGAAAACACAGATATTTACATTACGATTCATAACAGTAGCAAACTTACAGTTATGAAGTAGCAACACAAGTAATTTTATTGTTGGGTGTCACTACAATATGAGGAACTGTATGAAAGAGTCATGGCATTAGAAAGGCTAAGAATCACTGCACTAAACTAATTTCATGGCCCACTAATGGGTTACAAACCACAATTTGAAAAACACTGATCTTAAGAGTCTAAACTTACGAGCATTTAAAAAATAGATTTGGGATTGATTTCAGCCGCTGCCATGCCATGGCCTTAGAATGTGCTCTGTGCTGTGGTTGATGTCGGCAACTGCTTTTTGCTGCCTGTGACTGGTAGGGACAGCAGACCAGGACCATGTGCCCTGCAGCCGAAGCATGCACAGAGGAGAGAAGTTTGGCCTTTGGCTGCCGAGATATCAAAATCACACACTCCTACCCAACTTTGCAATGGAACCAAAGAACCAGGGCATAACTGGGACAGAAGCCCAAGAGTCTGTTGTCCAGGAAATCCAGTGTTGACACACCTTTCCCATAAATGGCGTGTTCATCCACTTAAAATGTGCCCCACGTCTGCACACCTGTTGTCCCAGCCCCTTAAAAACTCTTAACCTAAAAAAGAAAGTACGAGTCTGGGATCCTGTGAGACTCCCTCAAGGAATACACTTTTAGCTTCTGTTTCCTTCTATTTATTTGCTTTGCCTTTTATTTAAAATTGATTTTTAAATTTTTAATTAAAAAATCAGTAAAATTTACCCAAAGGATAAAATCTGCTACCACATAGCAATATTTAAAAAATAACATGGCAGGTTTTTATACCCTGACATCTGAGACTTAAAGCAAAAATTAAACGATCTGATTCCAAAGCTAAACACCTATGTGAGAAAGGAAAATATATTTCCTGCTTCTTTCTCTCCCACTCAGAATTTGTTCTAGAAGGCACTCTTGATTTCCTAACTCCCTTCTCCATCTGCAGCAGATACTATTATCTCCCCCTCCCACTTCTCATTGAATTAAATCAGTTGTTTAGTTTTCATTTGGTTTCTCCTTTCTCTCTCTTGTCAGATCAAGTGCTTTTCTATTTTCCTTGAGGATTATCAAAATGAGCTCTTAGGGAGAAAAAAAAAAAAAACACGTTTCTCAGCACTTTAGCTTCTGTTTCCTTCTATTTATTTGTTTTGCCTTTTATTATCTTTTTTTTTTGCTGACACCCTAGGACACACATGCAGTATGGAGACATTATTGACTTTTTCTCTTTCCCTAATGAAATCTGACCGGACTTTCCACTGGACAGGGAGTGGAAACCTCCTTCTAATCCCTGACCCACCACTAACACACAGTAGTACAACTTTAAGCAAGTTCTTGACTTCAGGGCTTCTTGGGTTTCTTCCCAGTACAGAAAGGTATTAAGTTGTATAACCACCGTGTTTGTTTCTAGCTCTGACATTTGGAAAGTCAGGTATGGAACGCAGCATTTTTAAGTGGCCTCAGGTAGGGAGACCAGTGTGGTAACTCAGAGGAGCCTTTCCAAAGCATTAGTTCTGCCCTAAGGGGCCTAGTTTCTGATGAGGACAGTTTGGAAGTCAGACAAACAGGGAGGACTCAAGATTTAAGAGGTGATACAAATATAGATATACATATAGATATGTGATTACCCCTCTAGAATACCCCTTTTTCATGATATCTTTTCCTTTCTTAGTTTCTGCAAACGGTTTTTAGAACAGAAATAGATTAGAGGAGGGTTTTCAGAGCATATTATATGGTACATTATACACAATGGCTGAAGTGTCTTTGCCAAAAGGAGTATTGGAGATCTTCATTGGACATTCCACTCCCAAAGTCACAACTCTTACTGGCATATCAAGGTTCTAAGAAGTCCTGCAGTTTACTTTTGTTTAACCCAGTAATCCTCACACTTGCTAGATCCCAGAGTTTTCACATAATACGTGTTAACACCTTGTGAGGCTAGTGTTCTGTGCAGCATCCTATGGGGGGTGGCGAGCATCTCGTGGTAGAGGACTAGTGCATCACCTTGCACTCCCTTTGTTCAGTTCTACCTAATCTGAATGGCATCATGATCACTTGAATAAGTGATAGCTTATAGTAATGATCTAATAGTTTAATCGCAATAGGGACAATTAGTCAATCGTGCCAGAATCATGTGTGATTTTTTGAGATGGAAATTATTCCATTCATGCGTTTGTTTATGCATAGTCTCAAAGAGTGATTAAGAGGCTTCTGGTTCTGAATGGTGGGTTGGGCACACATTTGTCTCCTCTCCTGCAATCCCACTAAAGTGATAATAAAGGATTTAGTGGAGGAATACATTCGGAATAGCAGACAGAACAGGAGCGGAGCCGTGAGTGATTGCTAGGGGACAAAGAGCAGAGAGGAGCTATTGATGGAGCAAATACAGTGGCCATAGCTGAGAAGATCAAAGGGGATGAGAGCAGAGGAAGGAGCCCATCTGCTGGGAGGCACCACAAGGAGGACTGAGAAGGCTCCTCTGGGCGGAGGTATAAGACTGAGGAGAAAGAAGGAAAGTCCTCTCTGGTGTGGTGAACCCCGATGGTCTTCAATACCATTTCTCAGACCAAAAGATAGCAGGATGCTTAGCCACAGGGGAAAGAAAAAAAGGGAGCTGTTTTATAAAAATCCAGGTGGACTGAGAGAACTAGGACTGTTTGTGGGAGCAAAGCGTTCATGTCCAGAGTGACCTGTCCATGCTGGTTTGGAGAGCAGACACCTGTGAAACGGCCTGACCCTGACTCTTGCCCTCAGGCCAATTCTGACAAAGAGAATAAGCACAATTTATGTGCAGAGACGTTTTATCAGTGACCCTAGTGTCTCCTGTGTGAATATAGGGGGGCTGATCCAGAATCATCCAACATATTGTTATAAAACAAAATTCAACTGAGAAAATTTTAATCTTCCTGGCTTTGCTCAATGATTTATGAATCTGGCAGCATCCCATCTAGCGAATAGAAAGAACCTCCAGGGAGCTGTGCAAAATGAACGACTTGTGTTCAGAAGGGAGTGGACAGGGAAGTTCCACTAGCAAAATGTGGTTGGTTGTGGCCAGGTCACCTTCCTCTAGGAGACAGCAGGGTCTGTCAGACAGGTGACCTCATTAGTGCTGACCAGAAAATTCCTGATTGCTAGTTTAAGACGCCATTACTGGAAGAGGTGGAAATGGTAATTAATTTAGTAATTAAGTCTCAGTTTGGTGATGGGGAGCTTAGTTCAAGGGACTCCATTTAGGGCCTGTTGTCTCATCTTTAACAATATTAATAGCCCAGCAGCATGGAAAAGAAATATCAACATAAAAAATTTGACCCCAGAGAAAACAAAAGATCAATTAGATAACAGAGTTTAACTTGAATGATAAAGCTCTTTAAGAAGATTCAGGACCGGGAAGAGGGGGGAATGAAAATACCAGAGAAATAATAAAACAATTCAAAGATGAAAGAGACGTGTGTTTTCTGATTAAAAGAGCCCACCGAATGCCACAGAGAAATTTCTATAGAGATCCATACCTAGATACCGTATATTGGAATTTCAACTCCTCTGTATTAAAGAAAGATCGATCCTGAAAGCTTCCAAAAGAGGAAAACAAGCTGACTACAAAGAATTTAACAATAAAACCAACCTTAGACGTCTCAGGCTCTGATACTAGACAACATTGAAGCTAGGCTCTCACATGTCTGAAGCCCAGCTTCTAATCTAGCAAAGTTATCAACCGAGTATGAAGACAGAAAAAAGACAACATTTCAGATATTCAAAAATTTACAAAAGAGTTCCCCCCTGAGGAAGTTTCCTGAGAACAGTGGGACTAATGGAAGTGTTCCAGTGGAAAGAGATTTGAGAACCAGAGCTATCCTAGGGGCCACGAAAGCAGCGGATACAAATGAAAACAGGAAGTCAATGTCTTCAAGAAGGATGGAAAGATTTTTCAAGGGACATATAGACATGTTAGTGATATGGTGCAAAATAAATAAAAGAGAAAAGCAATTAGAAATTTCTAGAGAAACAAACTCACAAGAAATTCCTGATTCAAATAAGGCAAGTTAAAATGTGCCACAATTTTGACAAGTGCTTAAGTAAAAGAGAAAGAAAAAGTGAAAGAGAGAGAATATTCATCTAACCTTAATCACGATGCCGGAAACATCCTCCATTGAGTGGGGTGGATTATTGGACTTATAGAGATTATAAGTACAGCTTTGTTTGCTGCCGTGAAAAAATATACAGTCATCAGTATGAAAGATCTGCTTATTGATTTTCAAGGTTTCAAATCAATCTGTAAACAAAACAGAAGCCTGAATCATTCTTGCACAACCTTGACAATGGAAAGTAAAAGCACAGCTGACTTGAGAGGTGGTGGATGTGAAGAGGAAAAGAGCAGGAAGACTAATAGCTTAATCTTCTCATGAGGAGAGTCAGGTGCCACTGTCTACAGCTGGTGGAACAAGTGATAAATTTGCCATGTAAAATTAAACAGGTAAAGTAATCAAAAAGTAGAAAGGGATCTTAAAAGTCAAGTATTGGAAGGGGGATAGCATAATTTTTCTTACTGTGGCATCAACGGGAAGAACCTAAGGTTGTTGCACCAACAAATAACACGATGATTATACTATTTAGAGTCATGAAGGCAAAAGAAATTAAAAACCTTTAAAATGTTTTTGGGACTTGGTGAGAGGAGAATGATTTTGGGGATAGTTTTTTAAAATTTATTCTTATGAGCTAATCTGAACAATTTTATTTCTTGCCATGTGTATATATTACTTTGATTTTAAAAAGTCATTGTAGCCGAGACTGGTTTGGCTCAGTGGATAGAGCATCGGCCTGCAGACTGAAAGGTCCCAGGTTCGATTCCGGTCGGGGGCATGTACCTTGCTTGTGGGCACATCTCCAGTGTGGGACGTGCAGGAGGTGGCTGATCGATGTCTCTTTCTCATTGATGTTTCTATCCTTCTCCCTTCCTCTCTGTAAAAAATCAATAAAATATGTTTTAAAAAATAAAAATAAAAAGTCATTGCAGCCTAGCCAGTATGCTCAGTGGTTAGCATCGACCTATGAATCAGGAGGTCACAATTTGATTCCTAGTTAGGGCAAATGCCTGGATTTCAGGCTCGATCCCCAATGTGGGGCATGTGAGAGGCAGCCAATCAATGATTCTCTCTCATCATTGATATTTCTATCTCTCTCTCCCTCTCTCTCTCTGAAATCGATAAAGATATATATTTAAAAGTCATTGCATACCTAAGCATTGTGCTCTATCAGACATTTAGAAGTGGTAATAGCCTTACAGCAGAAGCATCTACAGAAATAAATGAGGCTGGGACAGGAGCCTTCCTGAGGATGCATTTGTGTAAGTGGGAAGTGAGGAAGTGGGGCAGGGAATCCGTTTACAGAGTATTTGACCAGTTAATTGAAACTCTTGGTTTAAAAACCCCTGAGAGGTGAATTAGGAGGAGAGGTCTTTAGGGCTCAGGGGCTTGGAGACTTGACAGGTTCCTTTAGATTAATAATATTCCAGGCAGGCAGATAGAATTACTGACACTTTGGAGCTGTAGGGTCCTTAGAGAGACTCTATCCAGTCCTTTCACTTTACTTACAAACGAAGGAAGCTTGCTAGTGGCTCAAATTCAGTCCTAGTGATGGAGCTCCAGACTCCTTGAAGCAGGAATCACCATGTACCACATTCCTACTAAGGACCAGGAGCTGTACTGGCCACTGATGCATATTATGTTATTTCACATCCCTCACAGCCACAGGAAGTAGGCTGCACCCATACTGAATTTAAGAAAATAAGGTTTAAAGAGTTGAAATTTGTCTAAAGCCTAGAACTGGATAGAAGCAGAGCCTAGATAGGAAAGAGTCTATGTGAGCCTCGAGGTTCCCGGCCCTTGGTTTTGGTTCATAATTTAAGCCCACATCCCTGTATCAGTGACCAAAGGTAAAAACAACAACTATTTCATATTTAAGTGTTCCGATCCACTAAGAAGGCAACTAGGGTCCACTCCCGGCACTGAATAAACAAAGCCTTTGATCTGCTTCTGCATTGCCTCCTGGCCCACTTGGGGGAAGAAGGTCTGTGAGCTGCCAGGCCATCCCTCTTAATTAGAGGGGACCCCAGGAGCCTTCACGTAGCCCCAAGCTATTCTGAGCAGAATAAACAGGAAACAGAAAAGAGGGAGAAGAGAGATAAATTCTCCCTGACTTTAAAAGATTTATGCTGACAATATCCCAAGGAGCTTATGAAATGTATTTTATTTTTTTTGTGTGGAGGAAAGCTGTCGATGAAGAGATAGCTCTTAACTACAGAGTTTCATTGAGAGTGAGAATACTTTAAGTTCTGTCTCTTATTGATAGTCCAGTTGCATAAAATAAAATTCATATAAACATCATCTCACATATTAGAAGCGGAGGAATCATCCATCTTCCAGTCTGAAAGAGTCCCATTACCGAGGAACTGAGTACAAGGACAGAATTTCCATGTTTTCACACCAGGAAGGAGGAGCAGTGGTGCTGGAAGTCCTGGCATTTTCAACCTCATTTTCTCCTACTGGAAACTTGAGTTTCCCATGTGTCCATGTGTGTGTGTGTGTGTGTGTGTGTGTGTGTGTGTGTATCTGTGTGCACATGCGTGTAAACTTTTTTTTTTTGAGAAGAGGAACACCTTCTTCATTTACCTACATTCTTACTTCAGAAGCTCAAAAATTGGTTTCTATTCTACTTCCCACCTATTTGAATACATCAGAGTACAATCTCAGACCAGGGCACCTTATATGTGACATGTGTGGGTTTTTCCTAACCCCAGACCATGACCCCAAAATGTCAGGAACAAGAGTCTGCCCCAGAGGTGTTTCTAGAACTCCCACCTGCTCTGGACAGATGCACTCTAATCTAGTACAGAATTGGAAACCCCAGTCAATCCCAGAGTCTGTCCCCAACACAGTACCTTTGCTAATATGATAACATACAAGGCCATCCTGTTTACATTTAGCCATGCCTAGTGAGGGCTGGTGGCGTAGGATGCGGTTGAGTCAGTATTGACCCCCTGTCTCCCATCTCTCCAGAGTAATCTTCCTGCCGCACCACTCTGATGGTGTCACTGTCCTGCTCACAAACCTTCTCTGGCTCCTTATTCTTCACAAAACAAAGATGAACATCTTCTGCCAGGAATTAAATCTCTCTGGTCCCACACCCACCACCCTAGCCTTGCTTATTTCCCAGCCTTCTCTCCATGTACTCCACTCTGTAGCCAAGGCCATGATACACTGTCTGCATTTATGCCTCTCAGATCCTGCACGGTGGACTCTGCCAATACTTTTGTTTTTCTTGCCCTCAAAGACTAGCTCAAAGGTCATCTTCTTTATTAATCTTCTTAATTGAACCTAGTGTATCCTCCATGAAGCCTTTCAGCACGCTTTACCTGTTTTTGTCTTGTGATTTAGAACCTCTGCTTTTGATTGCAGTTACTGCACACACCTCATCACCTCCTCCTGGACCTATGTTCCTTAAAGGCCAGACCTGTGTCTGGTTCATGTCTGTGTCCCCAGGGCAGAGCCAGTGCTTGAGTAGGCATCCATTAAATGAACTTTGAGGGCAGAGGGAGTGGGTAAGGAAACCGGTGAACAAATAGATTTGGTTCAGGTCCCATCTGCCTGTCTTTCTCCTTTCCCTTCCCTCTGAATTTCTGAGCTACACAGCTTAGCCACAAGGCACCCTGGTCATTTTTTGGGATAAAGGATATAGTGGGATAAGGAAAAAGGAAGAAGGGAAAGAACAGTGGTTAAGAGTTCAGAGACCTGAAGTCTGGTCTGGACTTCCTATTTAAGACTTTGAGTAAGTCATTTTTCCATTGTGATCTCCAATCTGCTTCCATAGAAATGCAAGGGCACTATATTACATGATTGTTAACTCCTTTTTAATTCTGAATCTTTGATTATAACCCTTTATTTTACTTCTATGACCATTATAAAAATGTCTTCCTCATTGTAAAACAGAGTAATGATATAGATTATTTACCAAGAGTTGTAGAGCAGTTTCAAAAGCCCATATGCCATGCATATTAACATTATAGCGGACTCAGTTTCCAGTATATGCCAATGCCCTCCATCCAGCTCAGAAACAGTCTTGTGCTGACCTCGCCTGATTTGAACCAAAAGTCACATTTACTACCTCCAGAATATTGCACATCTCTAATCCTGACACAATGCCTTCTCCTTGGACACTGCTTTGCTTCTCCTAGGAATCCCTCCTTTTTACCTGTATCGTTCTCTATCAAGAAGGTGCTAGTTCATTTGCCTACTTGGTAAGTCCTGTTATCCGGAGAAGGAGACTAATTTGAGGTGCCCAGAAAGGGGGTGGTAAAAAGGCTGAGCTGAACACTCCTTAGCTGGTTCCCGCTGGAAGCGTTGGAGATCTTGTTGGAATTGGCTTCCACTGCCAAAGAGCAGCGTCTAATGGTCCAAAACTGCAGTGCAGAAGTGTGGCATGCAAACTAGCGCACCAGAAGGAATGCCTGGAGCAGTAAACTGGTGCTGCGCTTTTATGCTGACAGTAACCACCAGGAATACAAGTTTCTTGTCAGTCACTGGCCACTGCTACTGGAATTGGGATTGGCATGCCCCAGAGGGAAACTCAGCCACAGGCACAGCACCGAGTGGGGGTGGGAGTAGGGTGAGGTTGGGGGTAGAGGATTTGTAAGGATTTCTTTCTGAAGACCGGTTGCAAATTTACATAGCTCATAGACTTGAGAGCAGAAATGAATCTTCAGAGATTTATAAATTCAGCCAACCCTTCTCACCCTATTTTATAAACAGAAAACTGAAACCTGAGAAAGTCAGTGTTTTGTCCAAGTTCATTCAGCAAGTAAGCAAAGGAGCAGGAGCCAGGATCTTAACTACTTCCTTATATGTGACCCAAATACTTCCTTTCCAAGCGCACACCTCTCAAGGAAAACCTTGAACTGGTCATAACTATTTGAGAACCGAGAGCTAATGCATACATTACTGGGAAACTGAATTGTCCAACAATAAGTGGAAACTCAGGCTGGCTTGAATGTCATATGGAGAACTTAGTCAGCTCTGATTTAAATTGGGACCTAAAGGGTGGCCTAGATACCAGAGACCTGGTTTCTGGGGTGTGGAAGTACCCTACATTGATAGTGACAGGATGGCACTCGTGTCCTGGCTCCACTTGGCACATTTTGGGGGGGGGGGAGTAACTCAATTAGACTGTCCCCCAAGACCAGTATGTAAATCTATAAGAATGTTTTAGCACTTGGGATGCGTTTCTAAGGATTGGTTAATATACACTATTCTTCTCCCTGTTGCCTATGGGGGTGGGGGGGTGTTAATTCTGTTAATTGTACCTACTGGCTGGCAAAGAATCTGGGAGCAATCATCTCTACTTTAATTTAAAAGACAATAAAATCAAATAATTGATTATTTATTAGGTGCTTCCGCCCTGCCTAAAACTGGATGAAATGCTCTCTAGGATTATCTCACATAATACTTACAACCACCCTGTGAAATAGAGGTTTCCATTCCCATTTTACAGGTGATAAGACTCAAGGATATAGAACTACTATGTAGGGGTGCTAAGGTGAGAACCTTGGTATGCCTGATTATAAAGCACTTGTCCTCGGTCGCCATTCTCTTACATCAGGTTTTAGATTTTGCAAAGATAAGAGAAGGGGAAGAGGGCTGGTGTGTGCAAAGAGGGTGATGAAGGCCTCCAGCATCACGGACTTGGATGCTATTGGTCTCTAGCACCTGCTGCTGAGATGCTGCTGGTCCACCTGTCTGGACGCATCTGCAGAGTCACTTTCCTGGTCTCTTGGCAGGCTCCTTCCTCCTCCTCAACACCTCGGCAAACTCCAAGCATACCATCTTGAGCCCGTGGATGAGGAGCAGCAGCGAGCACTGCAGACTGGCCGTCTCCGTTCACAGGCACCTGCAGCCTTCCGGGCGGTACGTCGCCCAGCTGCTGCCCCACAATGAGGCTGGAAGAGAGATCCTCCTGGTACCTACTCCAGGGAAGCATGGGTAAGTCCTTGCCCATTCCAGATCCATTTTATTGTAGACCATTTGGCTTTTGGCCGAAAAAGTTCAGAGTCTGTGACATCTACTTAAAACTCACAATTGCTCTTTAATGGGTAGGGACCAGATTGAAACATAACTGCTGCTATTCCCTGAATAGTGTCCTGCCCCCTGGTCTGCGGGGCCCTCTGGCTGCCCAGGCTGGTGGCCTTCCAGAGGCCAGAGGAGCAGCTGGCAGAGTTGGCATTTAATGAGGGGATGTTAAAGATATTCATTTCCTAAAATGCAGACAGAGCCAAGGAGAAGACAGCCAAGGGGAGTGTTAAACAGCTGAAATGAAAGTGATTTAATGTGCTGGAAATAGGCTTTACCAGCAGAACTTGGGCCGAAAGGGAAAGAGCAAACTATTGTATCCACCCTAGCAGGAGCATGGGACCTAGAGCAGAACTGGTCAGGGAGACCACACGGTGTCATTCTAAAATCAGTAGAGACTGACAACCTTTTTTCTAGAACTTCTAAAGCTTACCCAATACTGAAGTGACACCCAATACTCATGTCAGTGAACTCCTCTAGAAGATACCTGCCTACTTCCTGATCCAGTGTGCCTCTAGAAGTGGTGACATTGAAAAGCCAGTGTGAACCAGGACATCTCTGTGGCTGCCTTTTTTCTCATTCCATAAGTGTAAATACCATTGCAAGACCCCAGTTGTGAATGGCTCCAGGTCTGATCACTTTATAATCAACTAGAAGCCTGGTGCACAAAATTCGTGCACTCAGGAGTGGGGTCCCTCAGCCCAGCCTGCACCCTCTCACAGTCCAGGAGCCCTCAGGAGATGTCCGACTGCCACAGAGGCAGGAGAGGCTCCCACCACCTCTGCTGAGCCACGAGCCTGGCTTCTGGCTGAGCAGTGCTCCCCCTGTGGGAACACACTGACCATCAAGGGGCACCTCCTGCATTGAGTGTCTGCCCCCTGGTGATCAGTGCACGTCATAGTGACTTGTTCTGCCATTTATCGGTTTGCATATTAGTCTTTTATTATATATAGAATAAGGGTGAGAGATCCTTTTTTATGCATGTTTGCAGAAAAAAAGAGCTCAAATTTCTAGCTAAGCTTAGACTTTGGACTTGGCTTCTCTCTAAGAAAATACCTTGCAGAGGGTTCCCATCTGAACAATGATGTTACCCATCCTCCACCTCCGTGGTGTGCTGGACTGGGGGAGGGTGGGTTCTGCCTTCTACTTTCTCAGGAAAGCTGTATGGACTGCTTAGTAATTTCTTAAAGGGGAAATATATAGACTTCTCTGCTGTATGGACTGCTTAGTACTTTCTTAAAGGGGAAGTATATAGACTTCTCTACTGTACGGAGGAATGTCGCTTCCATGGGTATCTTGGCAAACTGCAGGACACAGGCACCTGTCCAGCAATTCAGAGAGCTCTGGGTATTTGTGCAGAGCTGGATCTGGGTTGCTCAGTCTTGGCATTATTGAAAGCTAGAGACAGATAATTCTTCTCACTAACATTGTCTTGTGCATGGTCCCAGCTTCCCAGGCCCCTACTCACCGGGTGCCAGTAGCACCTGCCATGGTTGTGACCAAAAACATGTCTCTAGACATGGCCAGATGTCCCATGGGGGGTGAAGACATCCCCACTGAGGACCACTGAAATAACCAGAGCGCTTTAAAGCTGGGAGGAGCCGTGGGATTTACCTGGTTCACCCTTGTCAGTTCACAAGTGTTGGAACTGAAACTGAGACCCAGGAGAAGGAACGGGCTTGCTCCATGTCACATGATGAGTATGTGCTGGCAGCAAATGTCTTGAACCCTATGGTCAAGAGTCCTGCCAACTGCTGAACTAAGTCCTGGGTTACAAAAATATGTAATGCCCAGTCCCGATCCTTGAATAATAATAACTATAGCTATTACTAATACTGCTATGCACTTTACATGCATTTTTTAAAATTTAATACTAAGTAACACAATGAAGCAGAAGCTAGTATTATCTTCCACTTTATAGATGAGGAAATTCACTGAGGTCAAATAACTTGCCCAAGGTCCCTGACTAGACACGGTGAAGGGGATCTGAACCTTTTTACCCATAGGTGGGAAGGCTCAATTAGTTCACAGTGGCGCAGCAGGAAAAAAAATATATTATGCTGTGAATCAAAGCCCTGAATGTAAGTCATAGTTCACTATATCAGACAATGAACCATCATTTATTGCCTACTTTTTATTAATCAGGATTATAGAGGCATGCAAGATACAAAGGCCAGCCTTTGGTGGTCCACCAAAGGATGTTATAAGAAAGAACTCTATGAGTTCAGACTAATCTCATCCCATCCCAAACCTCAGTTTTCCCATCTGTAAAATGGGAGTGATGATGCTGGTCCTACTCATATGGTGCTGTGGGGTCAATGCAATAAAGGGTGAAAAGGGTTTTGCACACACTTAGGATGCAAACGTATGAGACCATTAATACCTTAGTTGGCTCTGTTCTGCTGATAATTTTGACACCAAAAGATTGAGACTTGTCTGTTCTCTGACTATGGGTCAGTGTCAGTCCCAAGAATCCTTTGGTTTTGAGATCTTGGGCAGTTTGCCTCCTTGGAAGCTCACCCCTTCTCATGCCAGAGATGGCACCAACAGCACAGTCCTCAGTGTGGCAGGAGGGACACAGTGAAATCCTGATGGTGACAGTGATGATTACAAATGAGGCTGGCTTCTTCTCAGAACAGAACATGGTGGCTTGGGGACTGCTATATGGAAAATGACATTCAGTGTTTATAGTAATAAGGGAAGAAATTGTCATAGCAAAGTCATCTTGGGAAAGCCTGACGCAGAGGCGTGGGCTGAGGAATGACAAGTCAGAGAGACCACCAAGTCCCCGAAAGCCATGAGTTGTGAGCAGGCAATGTCACGGGGAACGGCAGTCTGCGTGGAGGCGCTGGCGTCAAGGAAGGCAGTTGGGGAATCCCAGCAGCTGCCGCCTTCCACCTCCTGGAAAGCAGCGGGTTTAATGAATCACAGAGCGAGCACAGATCTGCCCAAATGGCCTGGCTTTGGCCGGCATCGCCTAGGGCACAGATGACAAAGAGTGCGCCCGGCATGGTCACCTGCTCACCTGGCCAGCCAGAATGGCCACAGAAGTGAGGAAGCAGAGAAATGGATGTCCAGTAGCCCAGCCCCACTGGCCACAGAATCCGGCAGGCATAGAATAGGACGTCCTAACTAGGAATTAGAACCCACAAAGTTCCCATTAATTAAACAAATATGTTAAACCCTACTTAATATGGTGAGCTGTGCAATGGCACAAAGAAAATGTCTCACAATTTGCTCAATTATAGCAGACACTTCATACGTGCTAGCTGCTTTCCGGGGCATATGTTTATGTATTTAAAAACCATGGATTGAGCACTGCCTGTATTATAGGTGCTGGAATAGACAAAGCCAGCACAGACACAGCTTCCGGGGAGCACCCAGCCCAGAACGGAACACACAGGCGAGAGAGCAGCAGCACAGGCTCGTGCAAATGTTTTCAAGCTCGTGCCTTCCTGGCCTCAGAAACACTGGCTCAGGGGCTGGTGGGGTTTCCAGCTGCAGGAGCCACTCTCCAGGGCTCCTCCCAGGACATCCATCGCAAACTCTTCTTCCTCTCGGCGGAGCACAGGGCTTTCTCCTGCAGCTCTGGGTGTCTGGGGACTTTATTATGTCTGACCCAACTACTCAGGTTGCAGAAGGGACAGAACTTGCCAATCATTTGAATACTTGAGAAGATGTTTTAAACCAACAGATTTTGGTGATACTCCGACTTGAGCCGAGATAAGCTGTCAGGCCCATCCTACCACAAACAAGGCTGGATCTGGAGGGTGGAGGAGAAATGGTGTCCGAGGCACACAGATTCACCTTCCGCAGGATCTTAACCCCACACTCGGAGGAGACTTGAGTTTTCCTTTCCCCAATGATTTCCTGATGCGGGGGAACCAAGCCTAGAGGCAGGATGTGATGTGATGCGGGTCAGAGTGCACACTCCCGAGCCCAGCCCTCCTGTGCTCTGTCTCCCCGCTGAACAGCAGTGTCTACACAGAAGTCGTGACACTCCTCTTAGACCAAAATCTGCAATAACCTCTGCAGGTGAAGGCAACCCCATGTCAGTGTTTGGGTACTCACATGGCTGCCACGTTTATGTAAACCAGTCACTTCTGACCAAAGACCTAACTGTAAAACCAGCAGCGGTCTTAATGGGAGATGTGCCAGAGAAACCCAACCCAAAGTGATTCCACCCAAAGCGTGTCAGGAGATACAGTTTCAGCCTTGGTTCCACCGCCAATTTGCAGCGTGGGTATGGAACAATACCCACAGCCCTTCCCAGCCTCGGCTTCTTACCTTTTAAACAGAGCTCCCAGCTGCTCTCTGCCCCCTTCCTCTCAGGGTGCCAGTCAGAACTGGGGTAGCAGGACATGACTTTCCCCGCCCAGACTCCACTCTTACCCCTGCCCCCCATTCTGGAAAACCGGACAGTTTCCCATCACTGACCCACAGAGACTTTCTGCCACTAGTGTACAGACCCTGAATTTTCCTGTAAATAGACCAGCAGGTTCAGCAGGAAGATGAAGAAGAGGCTCGGGATAGTGCAACGTGGAAAGAGGCCGTTAGGAATTTGCTTCTGAAATGAAATCCGTCTGCCTCTGCCAAGCTATGTCGGGTTTAACTCCGGCTGGCCCAGAGCAATTTGACAAGTCTGGCCAGTGTGGGAAATCAAAGGCCTGTGGCCTTCAACATCGCCCAGCTCAAGTCCTCCTGGCATCCTTTTTGCATGATAAACGGGTCAGAAATAAAGAAGGTGATCATTTATTGAAATGGATGCCCTCGAGTGGCAGTGTCGTGATGATTTAATTTCAGGCCCAGCGTTTCCTCACTTTCAAAGTCATTCACAGTGTCAGCTTCTCTCCTTTTCCCCTTGGTCTGAATAACACACTGATAAATATACAATAAGGGCTTTAATGTACGGGTGATTTACACTAAAAAGAGAAAGCCATTCAAAGGCTTAAAAGATAATTTTTTTAAAGCCTTAACGATCACCCCCAGGCTTGTCAAGGGCAAACTTCTCAGGCAGGGGGACAGTCATGAAGACCCGAGCCTGTCAAAGGCAGTCGTGAAGCGAGGAGTTCTCTGAGTGTAAGGCAGTAAGGAGACTTGAATCCAAGTGTATTCGGAGGATGGGCCAGTCTTTGAATCTCTGTAAGTCTCAATTTTCCTATCTGTAAAATGGTCATAACTGGCCCACCTCATGCTGGGGTTGTGAGGATCAAATCAGGGCTGGCCCCCTCCAGGCTGCTCTGGGTGGTGGGGGAGTGAGGAGAGCCAAGTCTAGCAATTTTGCACCCCTCGTTCTTGGAGTAACCACCTGTATTCTCTAAGTTGGACCCCAAAGTTCCAGTCCCGCTGACTATGCCGGAATTTACCATATTTCTCACCCCTGTGAGTAGTGATACCGAAACAACCACTAATAAGCTAGTCTTCTCTAGAGCACCTGGACTTTAAGCCTTTAATCAGGTACATCTCAGGCTCTGGTGGAAACACATCAGAACCGTGCATTTTATAAAATTCATACAGCTACATCTCATCCCCAGTGATTCTGATTTTATCAGTTTTAGGAAGAGGCATGGACATATGTATTTTAGAAAGTGCCACAGGGAATCTGGTATACATTGAAAATTAAGAATCACGGCTAACATCTCAGCTTGAATTACTCAATAACAGAAGCCGGTGGTTTTCTTATTTCCATTTACTAACTAGTAAGGAGAAACGTTAGAAAGAAAGCTTGAAGGGGTGAGATGGATGTGATCGCAGAGTGCGGAATCATTTCTCCCTCACATAAGTGGACAGGCTGGGACAGGCTTTCCAACCCTTGCCTGATCCTGCCTGTGCAGCCCCCAAAGCTGGGGTGGCTGGGGGAGATCTAAGCCCTGTATAGGCCTGGTCTCTACCCAGAGGCCTAGTCGGGACACAGCTGTTATCCTCTCTCAAGGCTTTCAAGGTCAGAGGGGCCTGAGAGGAGTACGGAGTATATTAGAGGCCCAGATCTTTTAGACCAGAGGGAGCCTGAATCCACCCCAGCATCTACTGCCCATCTTTATATAGATATATTGATTGATTGATTGATTGATTGATTTCAGAGAGGAAGGGAGAAGGAGAGAGAGATAGAAACATCAATGATGAGAGAGAATCATTGATTGGCTGCCTCCTGCCTGCCCCCCACTGGGGATCGAGCCCACAACCCAGGCATATGCCCTTGGCTATAATCGAACCTGGGACCCTTCAGTCCACAGGCTGACGCTCTATTTACTGATCCAAGCCGGCTGGGGCCACCACCCATCTTTGCTCTTTAGAATGGCACGTGTTGACTCTCCTCTAGGTCCATTGCCTCTTCTATGTTCTCAGGAGGCGGGTGCTATGTTCAAATTCATGATGAATATCTTCAGAGTGCATGTTCAGGTTACCAGGTACATCAGCGTCTATCAACTCATTTCATCTTCACTGCTGTCTGTCCCACCAATTATTCTCCACATCTTATAGATGAATAAACTGAATCCCAGTAATTTACTTAGAGTCAATGGGGAACACACAGGGGGACACAGATTTTTGGGGTCTTTTTGTTCTTTTCTCATGCCATTTCCCCAAGCAGGCCTTGCACTGGAATCCTGGATTCATTCCTAGCTCTTAGAAAACTGAGGCCTATTCTTGTCAGGAAAAGCCTTTTCAAGAGACTCATCTGATTTTTGGTCATTTAACTCTGGACCAAAAGCCTTAAAGGTGAAGACGTCAGCTTGTACATCTTATTCCCCACAGCCTGGCGCAGAGCCTAGCACATAGTAGGTATTCTGTGTTAGGTGAATAAACACCAGATCAATTTATGATAGTTCTACAATGGTAGTTCTTCTCAAACATAAGCTCTGGATCTAAAAATTAAATCCTGGTCCAGGATCACAGAAGAGTCTTCAATCGATGACAAGATGAAAAGTATTTCAGCCGCCTTCTGCCCGGGCCCAGGGATAGATGTATAGCTATCCCTGGGGCTCAGGAAGCAGCTGTCAGAGTGTACCTGAACTGTGAAGGTTGCCACTAAGTACAAAGGACAATTCCTTTCCTGGCAGGTACAACTTTTACTCACGATTGCTTTCATTGATGGGCGTCAAGAAAAATAAATGAAAAGACCATTGGCTTCTGCCAGCTTTGACCTTCGAGATTTGACAGCCCAGGGGCTGTAGTGGGCTCTTTTAAGCTGGTTGCTTTCGTCTCCCCACTCTGCCCTGCGTAGTTGATGGATTGAACACTAGGAAGAGGAGAGAATTGTGGATATCTGTGACCCCGTGGCTTGTCAGAATGACATCTTGGTAAATCCCATAAAGATAAATATAGGTTGTGTACAAAGAGAGGTCAAAATGCATAGAGACAACAGTCACCTCTCATCTCAGTTGTTGTGCCTTGCCACTCCCCAAGGTGGAGGGCGATGTTGAAAGTAGGTGGAGGAATTTAGGCGAGAGACCACTGGTGTGAAGGAATTCATTCATTCATTGCAGCATGCATTTTGTCAATAAATGCTTGAGTCTTAGGCACTGGTTAAACTCTGATGACTCATCCTGCTTTAGGCGTTCACAGTGAGGCTTGCATTGGATGACAAGGGACAGTGTGATGCTATGGGGAAAGGGCTGTAATGCACATGTGCACAGGTGTCACGGGGGTGCAGGGGATTTGCACACCTGAGTGTGCTGGTGGCTGGCTTGCCCAGAGAGGAATCAGACTGGCTCCGAAGGGAAAGGTGCATGAGGAGAGGAAGGCATCCCACAAACAGAAGGCATGTGTGCCAAGGGTGGGCAGCTGGAGGAAGTTGGTCATAGGTGGTGTCTGCACCATCCTTTGGGTTTGTCACTCAGCTCCCCTGCCCCTATCCATTTCTCTGAGTGCTCACACTTTTGTGTGTATGTGCCACCAGCTTGTGTTCATTCCCCACCAGGGCAGTGTCCAAACTGGCAAGTCTCATCCCTGGATACCCCCAAATCCCTTGCACGCCTCTTCTCGTAGCCAATGTCCTGCTACAAGTGCTCAAAAGGTTTCACCCTGGTTTCAGACACTTTCCTCACTTTCTCCTTCTCTCTGGTAGTATCTTCCTCCCATAGAAGGACTCCAAGTTCCTACAGATGACCCATGTGTGCAATAAACTCCCACCCCAGTATATGTAGGTTTCAGAGTACAAGCTATTCCCACTTTTTGGTCACAATTGGTCTGGACTCCAGGACTTTCCTGTCGTTCCCTCTTCCTCCCCCTTTGCAGGAAGAGTAGATAAAGTTTGTTATTCCTGATGGATTGTCCTTTACCACCTTTTACACCAAATACCCTTACCCACTTTTTAGCCCCAGTTCAATGTCTCCTCTGACAAGTCCCTTTAGGATGTTTTCGAATGGCATTGGGGGGCATATTCAGACCATAGAAAGAAAAGAGAGTCATAGTTACTTAGTGCTTACTCTGTGGTGCCAAGAATTGTTCTAGTGCCTTCTGTGAGTCCTCTCGCTTAACACTGTGCTTATCACCACTCAGTGAAGGAGGCACTCTCATCACCTGCATCTTCCAGGGGGGGCTGAGGCTCTGGGAGGTTGAATAGCCTGCCCAGGGTGACATAGCTAGCAAGGAACAGGCTGGATTTGAGCGCAGACAGTCTAGCTGCACAGTCCAGTCCACCCACTGGGGGCCCTTCCTATCATCAACCAAAGATTAAGACCATATTATTATTTATGTGTGATTATTAACCTTTCTTTCTTGGTAAATACCCAGCTGCATCGTTTCTATGGTATGTATGTAATCTTTTCCACCTTAAAGGGCAAAATCCTAAAGCTTTGGCCCACAGAAGAGGCACATTGTGGTGAGCACGCAGGCCTGAGGGCAGGGACCAGAAAGCGTTATGCCTGGCCCTCCAGATCCACTGGAGAGTGTGATCTTGGCTCCCCTGTCTCCTGAAGCGCTGCACCAATCCAGCCCCTTGGCCTGCAGATACAAGTCTCCGTCTGTGGTGAGGAAGCCACATTGGTGAATGGAATCCTCAGCTCTTTTATTTATAAGGAAAAAATGTAGGCAACCAGTGCTGATGGCACACAGTAAAGACACTACGACCTGCTTAAAGCGCAGCTCAGCCCTGCATTCGCTCTAAGACTCCAAGTGCACCTCCCTGTTTTTCGTTACCTGATCTGCTCCTGTGCTTTCTATCCCGCTTTGTTTTGTTTGTAGTGCCACACTCACGTATTCCGCTAAACTTGCTTTTTATAGCAGAAATGCATTTTCTTACGGTTCAGAGCTTTAGTTAAGAGCTATATCAACCGCGGGATTTCACATTTAAAGGGCTTTACAAAATCTACACCGGATTTGGCGCACTGTTTATTCCTGAGAGCATCTTACATCACTAAGCTCCTAGAAGGAGTGTTCCCACTATGACTTTCAAATTACTGATAGCTGTCCTCTGCCAGTGGGTGGCCAGAAGGAGGAGGGCATGCTGGGAAGGCCCCACTTATTAACCAAGAGCAGACTGAGCCCAGGCACTAGAGTTCATGTTGCTAGGAGACTATACATTTCTTGATGCCACTCACACCTGGGTTACTTGAGGGCCCAGGGCCTCCTCCACACCTCACTCCAATGAAGGTTGGACAGAGGGAGTCTGCAGTGAGAGCTGCATGCTGAGCGTTTTCTGTGGGCCCACTGCTTGGCTCAGAGTTTCAGTTCACCTGAAGGAGCGTGAGGTTCTACTGTGTGGCTCATTCTGTGAAAATGATCTTTGAAATCTTTGAGAAGGATAGCTTCTGTGACTCTTCCTGGCCATTAGAAAGTCCCAAATGGAACGCACTCAAGACCTTGATGAGACAACTGGCAAGTGAACATTGTAGGCTATTAATCTGTTTCAAGCTCTTTGGTGAACCCTGAGAAACTGAGGAGCAAGTCTGAGCTCCTTGTTAGCATGGCACATGACCCCGATCTCACCCCAACTTCTTGAGCCTGGCGTACCCACTCCTTTGGACCCATAGTTCATTTACATCAAACTACTCACAGTTACCCCAGTTGAAACAAGTTGTTTCAAGCCCTCCTGCCTTCTCCCACCTCCCTGACCACCAAGTACAATTCTCCTCCTTCAAGAAACTATCTCTTAGCTCCTAAACCTTTCCAGGGACCCCGGCCCCATGCCAAGCAGAGTTGATCGCACCATCCTTTGCACCAACACTGTACCACATGTGTTCCTTTTACATGTCCTTCTTTCCCACTAGGCCCCCTAAGAGTAGGGATGGGCATTACTGGTCACTGTATCTCCAGTGCCCGGCACAGTGCCTAACTCACAGCATGTGTTTAAGAAATGGTTATTGAATGAACAAAATCCCCCAAGTTAGTTGCACCAGGGATTCTTTTGAGAACTTGAGATGTGGTTTTAAGAAACAAAATGCATATAGAACCAAAATTTCATTTCCATCTTCTCTAATAACTCACTTCCCCCTTCTACCCAGCCCCAGATATAGTGACTGTCCTCAGCCTGCCTCATCCTCATTTGTAGGCCTAACTGTTCACATTGCTAAGCAAATGCTGGCACACATTAGCCTTGAAATAAAGTGGTTCCCATGCTTTCTGATCACCCTCTCCGTGATCCGTTTAGTCCCTCCAATTTTCCAGGTAATTTCCTATATATGTTCCCTGTCTGTTTCCTAATCTTTCACAAGAGACCTCTACTGGGTATTTTTTCCCCAATTTATCCCTCTCCTTAGTTTACTACTCTTTACATTCCCACTTAAGCATACTGATTCCTGTTGAGATTTTATCTTTTCAGATAAGCTAGAATGAATTCCAATTGCCTTCCTTCCAACTGTTCCTTAAATATTCTCTCCTTTAGTTTGTTTTTTTCTCTCCCAGGACTAAAATTTCTTTCTAAGTGCATGAAATTCTAATCGTTACTCCACTGGATGTTTACCTGCAGGCCTCAGAGTGACTGTTCTATCTGGAGTCTCCAGGCTGGATCACTCTCCATAGGGAGCCTCTTGGTGCCCATTGAAGAGTCATCCTCTCAACAGACCCAGATGACTGCCACTTCTGAAGTCCTCACTTGTCTGTCCACTTTCTTGATGAATCTTCTGCCTCCTTTCTAACAAAGCTGGCCTCTGGACTTGGGGTGCTGGTAGCAGCAGGTTCATTGTGTGTGGAACTGAGCCAGAGTTCATGTGAACATAGAAACTCCTGCATTTCACTATATGTTCGTGATCCTTGAGTCTTTGGCCTTCGTCAGTGGCTGCCTCTCACTTTCACTTTCCCACCTGACTGTTTATGCTAACATGGATTAAAGCCATAGTGTAGCTAACAGAACTTGAAAACATGTCAGTCATATGTCACTGGAGCAGAAAAGAACCTTCAAAGTACTTGAATTCAACTCCTTAACCCCCACCTTAAACCAGTGCAAGAGCCTCTTCCAAAGCTCAGCTGGCCTCAGCTCACCTGGTTCAGCCAATAGGGAGTTTCCCCTCTTGCAAAGGAGACCATCCCACCATGGGGCAGTTTTAAGCCAGGAAGAACTCTCTCATGCCAGCTGGCTTTGTAACCTTGGGAAAGTTGTTGGATGTCTCAGCAAAGTTCTTTAATTTCCTCAAACCTCTCGTGTCTCATCCATAAAATGCAAAAAGTAATACCTACCTTGTAGGAGCTTTGTGAGAAGTATCATTTTCAACATTCCATATGTATTAAGTGTTTGCCATGTTCTTAGCACTAAAGCATAGGATTGCTTTTAATACCACAATTTCCCTATGAAATAATATTGTAACAGTGTGTGTGAGACACATAGAATGATTTGAACAGAGTGACTAATATATGTTAGTTCCCTTTCCTATTTCACAATTATCCAGTTGATCCTCAATTTCTCCTCTGAAATCACATAGAACAAGCCTGCTTTATCCTAACAAGGCAGTTTTTCTTTTCTTTGAGGATGGTTTTTCATATTTTATTGATTTTTATATAGAAAGAGAAAGGGAGAAAGAAAGAGGGAACGAGAGGAGAGAGATATATCAATTTTTGTTCCACTTATTTATCCACTTATTGCTTAATTATTGTATATGCCCTGACCACAGATAGAATCTGCAACTTTGGCGTATCAGGACAACATTCTAACTGAGCTACCCAGCCAGGCCTCATGTCTTTTTTTAACTTCTCCCACTCCAGGCTATAGCATATTTTCCAGAGTCACATTCTTCCCATGTGGTCTCAGCGGTGAAGGGATCAGGGGCCTGGCTCTTCAGTGATCAGAAACCTCCACCCATGACCACACTGTATGATACGACCTTTACAAAAGAGATATGAAGAGGTGGCTTCCTCTCTGCCCCTAGAGGAGTTACCAGTGGCCCTGCCAGGGGACATGTGAGGTGGACAGAGGCAAACACCAGTGAGAAGAGACTGTCTCCTCTACATGTTCCATGTGAAACAGCATCTTTGCTGCCTACTCAGCAACACACCACTTCGTGCAGGGTAGAGTGATCCAAGCTTATGCTATGGATCAGTCTCCACTGGCTGTATCCTGCTATTTGAACCCCAAACACTCTAAAATCCATGCTATCAGGAACCAGGGAGGCTATCGGAGCATTTCATCAAAATCATTTATTACACTATTTGCATCTTTTCTTCCTGATGGAGAATTCTCAGGTTTCTTTTGCAAGTAAAGAAGGCCTTTCTTGTTTGCTATTGACATTCCCAAAAATGTCTGGTTCAAAAGAAATTCAATTCTGTCCCCAGCTTTCACATCATTTTGCTTTGTTTGTCATCTTTGTGGTCCACCAGCTTTGTCCCTTTGTCCCCCTAATTGCCAGAGACATTTTTATACTGAGTAAATTGCATCAGGCCCTCTGCAAAATGAATCAATTTGGGAAGAGTATGAGCTGCACTGTTGTCTTAAGTGTGCATTAACATTTAGATACGTTATTTAAAACGGGTCTGGGGTTAGTGCCAGGGAGACAGCCTCATGACTATTCCGACTCATTCTCTGCAGCCAGACTCTGAGGAAGGGAATTGGGGGACCCTGTAACCCATTCCAGCCCCATTTTTTCTCCATCCCTCTAGGGAGGGCTTCCACTAGGTGAGATCTTAAGAGCTCAGATTTGAGAACTTGATTGACACACTGAGCTTGACAGCCAGGAGTAGAAGACAATGGGACAGAGGGATTCTCTTTCTCTCTCATTGTACATCAGGCACACACATGAAATCTAGATTGAAGTACAAACCAGACAGCCAGAAGTCTTTGGTAGTAAAATAAAGCACACACAAAGAAACAAAAGACACCAGTCAAGATTCTCTAGTGTAAAAGTTAAACAATATCCTGGAAACCAGGGAAAAGGAAGAGCTGTAATCCAGATGGTGATGTGGTGATTCAATGAGCTAATTCTTTTATCATCAAGAGTCAGTTAATATCTCCATTAGCGGCAGAAGGTTTAAAAATTGGAAAGCGTGGCAACACCAGGACAATTGCCTGGTTTATGCTTTTTCAATCACCTGGGCTCAGAGCCCAAGTGGTAATGGACTCCATCCATCAAAAAATTATTCCATATGACATCCTGGTTTCTGAAGAAATCTAGACATCTTCACAGAGGATTGGCTAAATAATATAATGCGTGTAAAAGCCCTTAGCACAGTGCCTCAGTAAAAGGTGGATGAATCTATTCTGTCTATTTTAATTTTATGTCCAGAGATATAATGGTGCATTCGATACATAAGAGAAATAAAGCATCAATTGTATAATACTGTAATTCAGATCCCCAAGCTCCAAGATACACAACTGTGAGCATTGTAAGGAAAGCACCTCTGTCCATGGGCATCCCCTCTAAGGCCCTTAACAAGTAACATCTCCAGTCCCATGGAAACTCAGTAATTGTATAGACATTTCCACCGATTCCTCCCAACAGAGTCTGAGCTTGCTGCAGGTATACACTGTGCTGTCATTTTGGTGTCCCCAAAGTCCAAAACAAGTTCTGGGCGTGGAATAGGTATTCAATAAATGTTTGTGACCGGAGCAATTAGAACTTCAGACATATTGTCATGCTGCTATCCAAGTTGAAGTGGATGAGGAGTCAGGGTATCTTACACCTTTGTGCTGGATAGGAAGGAGTAAAGCAGCAGGATCCTTGACTGGAGGTAGAAAACAATGCATAAGGACCACTGCTAACCGGCCTGCTGCCTGAAAATGACAATAATTATGACCTGGCTAGCACTTAAGTGCCATTACCTATGTTTATCTATTTAATCATCACAAGAGTCCTATGAGGTAACATATCTTTTGTATCCCCATTTTATGGGTGGAGACACTGAACTTGCTGGCAGTCCTACAGTTTGTAATGATCAGAGCCTGGATTTGAAGCAACAGGTTTTGGTTTCAGAGCCCATGACCACACGGTAGGATACGACCCTTACAAAAGAGATGTGAAGAGGTGGCTCCACCCTCCGCTGCAAGGGGAGTTCACCAGTGGCCCTGTCAGGTGACATGTCAGGTGGACAGAGGCAAATACCAGTGAGCAGAGACTGTCTCCTCTTCATGTTCCATGTGAAACAGCATCTTTGCTGCCTACTCAGCAACACACCACTTCCTGCAGGGTAGAGAGGTGGGCCCCTTAATTCAGCTACCATTAGGCCCTGAAAGGAGGCTGCTATACGTGGTCCTGGTTTGGGAAAAGTGAGAGCAGAACCATCCTAAGTTTCACCACAAGCTGGAGAGAACCTTCCTACGTAGCCCTGCGTCCTGTGAGAGGAAAGGGAAGGAAAAATGGGAAAAGGAGGGGGAGGGGAGACCTCTCAGCAGTGCACTTAGTCATTTCCTTCTCTTTGTAGGTGAAATTAAATAACAATCCACTAAGAGGAGGGAGGAATACGTATTTATTATTAGATAAACTGAGGCCGGATGGAAATAACAAGGTCTGCTTGCCTTCTGCTGCTGAGTGGGAACCCACTGCCAGAGCCCCCACTCAGATCGTTGGCCCCTCGGCCCTGTGAGGAAAAGCTCTAGAGGAAAAATATCCATCTCTCATTGAACTTTCCCCTCTTGCTTTTGCCTTTTGATGCCTGAGCTTAATTGCTTTCAAACAGGAAGCTGCTGCGTCCAGAGAATTCAGTTACAACTGCATCATTTGTGCTGAGCCGATTTTGCCATATGCTTCGAAAGCTGGTTGCAGGTTGAGTTTGA
>PVJN01027452.1:0-28150 GCA_004026805.1 Lasiurus borealis
TTAGAAGGGAAACCATAAAAATACTAGAGGAATCCACAGGCAGCACAATCTCAGATATATGCCGAAAGAACTTCTTCACTGATACTGCTCCAAAGGCAATGGAAGCTAAAGAAAAAATAAACAAATGGGACTACATCAAAATAAAAAGCTTTTGCACAGCAAAAGAAACCATCAACAAAACAACAAGAAAGCCCACTGTTTGGGAGAACATATTTGCAAATGTTATCACTGATAAAGGTTTAATCTCCAAAATCTACAGCCAACTTATACAACTTAATAAAAGGAAGATGAACGATCCATTGACTTTTAACTTATGTAGCCCTGAGATTTACACAATATATATTAAATGCAAATTGACCTTTCTCATGACCTATAGGAAAGAAGTAATACATTGGTTTTGACACCATAAACATAACTATATTATTACCTCTCAAATGTCTGTATAAATTACCCAAGGATCTTGTTTTAAAATGGACTCTCTGCTTTAAAAGGTCCACTGACATCTGAGATTCTGAAATTCTAACATGTTCCCAGGTGATGGTCACAGTACTGATCCCTAGAGACACACAGGATAGCAAGGAACTAGACATTTTACACAGACCACTTATGTTAACCGGTATCTTTCTCTTTCATCAAAAAATCAGGTGAGTTTTAAACAATTTTCTTTATCCCATGATAGTCTATAGAAATAAAAATTTGATTATCATGAAAACTTCAGAACAAATTATGTTGCCCTACAGACAGATGACAAACATGATGGGGGTGGGGATTTATGTTCCTCTACATTGTAGAGTCTACAATAACTCTCTCCTCGGATCTTTTTTCAAAGGAGTTTTCTAAATCTCAGTTTTCCATGCTAAGGCAATATTTCATTGTGGAAATCCTCAGGATAATTAATCTGAAGGCATTTCAAAACCAATCTGGAGATGCACTGTGAAGGCACGATTCCTTCCCATCCCCCGGTGTCTGAATCCAGGTAGTAACTCCATCAGGGTTGATGTCATCTGTCACTATTTGCTGTATTCACAGTGGCTCATACAGACCTCTTATCTCACTGTTGTCTGTGGTCTTGATTTTAAAGAATCCAGAGTGTGACTGACCATATACAATGTCAAATAGAGACATAATAGCTCTCTAATTGGTCAGTGAAAACTCTGGGCATAGACTGCAGTAACTTTGCAGAGCCACTGTTATGTAACCTGATCAGTTTCCTTAGTGATCAGTCATATCAAGTTTGCTTTGTGTGACATTTCATTGTATTAGTGAATAAGGAGGGTAGGATACATAATTTAGTAATATAATTACTACAACCCCAAGTTTACTATTTTTCTCTTAAGAAAATTGGCAATAAAAGATAACATGGGTAGTAAATAGCTTGGTTCATAAAAATATTTCTATGTTCTCCATTTAATCTACAGGGTGGGGCAAAAGTAGGTTTATAGTTGTGAGTGTGCTAAAAGTTTATTCTTATATCATTATTTATAAATTATTGTAGTATTTTTCCCTGCAAGCAACTATAAACCTACTTTGCCCCACCCTGTATTTAAAAATAGTTCTCATTGTAAGTTAAAAGAGCACAGGATAATTTCCACTATAATGGGATTGATGGAAAAATGGGGGTTCACTGATCCAGGGGATGTCTGGTTCATGACAGTGCTTAGAACCTTATGAACAATACTGGATATTAAATTTAATGGTTGGGGAATAATTTTAAAACTTTATAACAAGTTATCTTAAGCCTTATAAGGGATCACCACTTTCTTCAATCCACATAAGACCTATTACTCCTGTGATTGACATAAAAAATGGTCTGTTTGATAATATTTTAAAAATTAACTCTCTCCCTGCTCCCCACCACCACCTCTCTCCCCTAAATCCAAACTGGAATCTTTCTGGTAGAATTTCAGTGTATTCAGATGGAAACATTGAATTCTTGTTATAATCCTGGCTTTAAGGAAATGTTCTAGGCTGGAGCTCTGTTTGCCTTGAAGTGAAAAAGATAATGTTCAGGCGGAAACAGTTATTGCACTATTTTAATTTACAAAGAATCTGCCTGCATGTTTGACATTTTAGAAAGTTCCCAGGGTTCTAGTGGGACAAAAAGGTGTATGTTGAGTGATTGGCCATATTTCCTTAAAGTCGATATTTTATATCTGGTTCTATGTCTGGAAGGTCACCTGAGTAATTTGATTTCACACTTTACAGGGGGGAAGGGGGCAGGGGAGGCTGTTCTCTGGGTTGCTGGGAGGATGTGGATATAGTGAGAGGAGGCATAGGAGGTTGCAGCATGTTAAAGTGTGCGGTTGAGAGCCACACATGCTGCTGGAATTTTTTCTCTTAGCCTTGGTCACGGCCGATGGTGGAGGGGAGGACGCTTTCACGCATGTTGAGTGTGTTTCTTAAAGCGCTCTGGAGGAAGAACAAAACACCCCTTTTGAGGCTTTCTCTTTGAGCCCATTTCAGGATTAAACACTCTTAGGCTCTGTTATGACTTCCATGGAGCCACATCTGTTTTTCTATTGAAGTCACACCTCCTTCTGTGCCCAGCAAATCCAAGGGAAGTGTGAGACATCCTCAGGGAAATCACACAGAAGGAACAGGGTGGGTGTTTTGCAGAAGATGTGCTGGACGATGGAGAAGCCTCTAAAGATTTAAATGTCTATATGTGGTTTGAGTAAACATGAGCTAATTAGGATGGCTTTTGTTTGGGACCTGGCATAAGAACTGGGACACTGGGAGCTCTGCCATTAATAGACTTTGTAATCTTGGGCAAGCAACTTAACATGGTGGGGCTTTCATTTTTCCATTTAAAAATAAGACTGTGTGCTTTCAAAGCTCCTTTTTGGCAAGATGGTCCTAGAATTTATCTTTAATTTACCACAAAAAGTGCTGGGCCAGAAAATTCTCTGATAACTTGTGTATAACATGAAATCATCTGATGAATATCACCAATGTGAAAAAATAAATCATTAACGGGTGCATATGGTATTTGTAGTGTTATTTGTTTCTTAAATGCTAATCTTTAGTAAATTGCTTGATCATTTGGTATGCAACATGCTGCAAGTGTATTGCATACTGTATTTGTGTTTTATATTTGGAAGTGCCATTGAGCATTGCATATGGCTCTTCTGAATTTGTCAATAATATTCTCTGTGCATTCCATATGGGAACAGCCATGCAAACCTTATATGGTAATATTCCTATTACTTTCATATTGAGTGTAATTATGTTTTGTACATTCAGTGCACATATATTTTGTAGTCTTGCACTTTTACAAATTAGAATTTTTAGATAGAAATGGTGATTACAGCAGTTCTATATAGTAAAAGGGCTAACTTACTTTATTTTTTAATTTAAATAACTGACTCTAAGGAATATTAATTTTTAATGGAAAAGCTGTAATAATATTGTTAACTTTGAGGAATATTTTTGGCTAGTGAAATTATTCGTATTTAATGTGTATATTATTAAATTTTAGCTAAACAGGGCTCTTTAAATGTTATTCCTACTTTTCAAATCTCATATTTTGATAAGGGCAAGTTTTTATAATTGTGAATACATTTCTTTACATGTTTTGCATACTCATGCCATGTATACTGCAAAGGCCTATATTTATATTGTAAAAGATTGGTAATATGGTAATTCTATGGATGACTGGTAATATGGTAAGTCATATCCTTTTGATTTAAACCTATATGCTTTAATTTATGTGGATGACACTAGGACATGCTCTGTTTTGTGTAAGAAAGCATCAATTTTTATTGTTATGAATCAGCTATGAAGTGGTCTCATTTTCAAAGAGATATGCAGGACATATGCTTGCACATTCTGTTAACAGCTAGTGATCCAAATGGAGAAGAACATTTCCATGAGAAAAGAAGTTGCATAATGGAAAGGACCCTAATAATCTAGAGATTATTAAAAGCATTTTAGATTATCTATGTTGGTGACATGCGTTTGGAAATGTTTTAAATCAGAAGTCTTCCATTTGCTGCTGATGACTGTATTTAGCTCATGATCTAACCCAGTGGTCGGCAAACTCATTAGTTAACAGAGCCAAATATCAACAGTACAACAATTGAAATTTCTTTTGAGAGCCAAATTTTTTAAACATCTAAAGCCACTTCTTCAAAATAGACTCGTCCAGGCCATGGTATTTTGTGGAAGAGCCACACTCAAGGGGTCAAAGAGCTGCATGTGGCTCATGAGCCAGTTTGCTGATTACTGACTGACCTAACAGATTCATCCAGGTTATTTTCTTTAGTAAAGTCCTCCCCTGTTCTGAAAGCATGTGTACTGAAGACAAAGAGGTCCTTTTCCATTGCTGTTGGTTAAAGCGTGTGTGTGCTCTGCTGCCCCATTCATTCTCCTGACTCATCTTTAGATTCCAAAAATTGCATATTTGTTTGGCTGTTTGAAAAAAAACAACAACAAAAAACCTTCCAGTATTTTTCACCCTCATGTCTGAAATGGTTCATATTAAAGCTTTCATAATACCCTTCAGTTTCTGTGTTAAATTGATGTTTAAATTGGAAAGAAAGTGGGAACTCTGGCAGTTTAGATAATTCACTTCATCTGGTGGCCAGCTATGTTAACAATCCCATCATATGCCAGCACTCAGACGAGATGAAAGGAGCCCTTGGGGCACTGAAGCTACATTTTCAGAGCAGAAGGAAAATGCAGTTAGAGTTCTTTGTTTCATCATTATTTTCCCCCTATAAAATGGTAAATTATTTTGACCAGAATTCTAAAGTGTTAAAAGCACAATTTAGAGGTGACGCGGTGGCTTAGCTGTGGGAGCTGAATGCAGATGGCTGATCAGTATGCTGGACAGAAAGCCTTGAGCCCCGTGTCAGCAAATGATGTCTTTTATTCCCCATGTATTGAGTACTGTGAGGAAATGGTGATATTGTTAGCATATGAATAACATCAAAGCCAGGCGTTGGAAGATAAACCTCCATCTTCTGCACAGCCTCCCCTTATGTGCTGAAGTGCCTGTCTTCCTAAGAGTGCCCTGTGGAGCTCAGAGCTGCTCCTTCCAGAGCAGGCGAGCTGCTGCCAGCACCCACTGCTGGTGCATGACCGCACATTCCATCACTGAGGAGAGACCATTTCACATCAGATTGCCTTTCTCCACAAAGGGGAGGAAGGCTATTAGATTTTTCTTTTTCTTTTAAGTTTGTTGGGGAGTGGAAGTGACATTTTCTTTAGAGGTCCCACAAGATGCTCACGATTTTTATTATTATTTGTCCTAAAAATGAGAGCCTGATGTAGCCAGTTGACAAGCAATAGAGTGGATAACTGCCGCCTCATCTCTGCATGCACACTTGTCTCTTTCCTCTGCCGCTGGGTTCTTCAATCAATACTGACATGCTGGCCAGACACGATTGAAAAATAATGCAGCTGTCTCACGCTTCTCTTCTGTGCATATTATTGGAGTGTGATAAGTATTTCTCGTCAAGCCCTTTCTTTTTCCACCTGTCCTGATGATCAACAAATGCTACTGTGACTCAACATGGAATTTTAGTTCAGCGGCAGAATTACAGTCCTGGGGCTTTTGCTAGTAAGAGCACCAGCCATGTCAAATAGGGCCTGGGATGATAAATGGTATGGCAGTCCCTAACAGAGCAAGTAATTCCAGATGCCCTGGATGTTTAGGCTATTAGCTCATGGGGACATGTAAGGAATAGTCAGTTTCCATTAACGTTCAATTTATTATTGCCCAAGATGCTTAGAGAATGATGCTGCTAGTCATTTTCTATAACAACTTTATTTATAGAGGAAGTCTTTTCTGAAAGGTACATGGCTGGAACTTCATTCCTGAGCTCATATGTTATGCTGACCTAAAACGTCTGTCAAAACTTAGATCAATGTCATGGGCTATATTTTCATTTTCCTTATTCTTGGAGTTCTTTTTTTTTTAACATTTATATTGCCAGTGCTTTGATTTAACATCCAGTAAAGTTTAGGTTAGCCAAATTCCAGCCCAAGATTTAGAAGTAAGCAGAGCATAATGTTGACATGATTGATTTCTCATTACTCACTCTGTGTAACCAGTTTCTCTTGCATGTTTAAAGACATAGCTGGGTACAAAAGCAAAGAAACAACACATTTGTTTTGTAAAGAGCTGAATGGACTCTTGATGGAGAGCTGTTTTATAGTATTTATAATAGCAGACTTTTTTCCTTTTTAAAAATTTTTTTTGACTCTTGCCCAGAATACCAGGTTATTCTCACATTCTCACTGAGTAATATACATTGAGAAAGTGAATCTTGGTGAGTCAAGCCTGTCTGATTATTAGATTCGGGATTGCTTCCAAATGGGAGGCTGGAATGGAAAGAACTAACTCAAAGGCTTCGGCACATGTTAGGAATACCAAGTACTTTCTCTAGATTTCCTAATTAGTTTTCAAGACAAATGCTCAGGAAATTACAACAATGTACCTGATTCAGCTCAAATTTTAAATGTAGTGGATTTTTAATGAGAATTAGTATTTGTACTTTTGGTGATTCTATTTTGGGCTTCAGATTATTTAGTTCTTATATTTTAAGTCTCAAATTATTCCTCCCTCCCTCCCTCCCTCCTTCCCTCCCTCCCTCTCTCCCTCCCTCCCTTTTTTCATATTGATCAGCAAATGTCATTGTTCTGAATTGGATTTTCATCTCAGAAGAAGAGGTAGTTTCATGTGTAAGTGTTCAAGGAAGGAAAAAGACACCACATTTAATTCAATGATGGATAGGTTCTTGTGCATGGCAGAGCATAAAAGCCGGTTTGTTATTCTTCTGATTATTTTTTCATAATATCCCTTGGTAATAATGTACACATTTTAAAGACTTCTTTATGCAGAACGTTGGAGGGCAGAGGTTGGAAGGAACCAAGTGATTTCACTGATGAAAAGAATAGTCTTATTTAATGATGTCAGAGTTGGATGAACTGATGGTTTTATGTGTCAGAGATTTCAAGGCACCTAAATTACTCTAAAGTTTTTGCCAGCTACCCTGATTGTTTGGGATAGTTATTAAACATCACACACAATCATTAATCCCCAAGCTGGCAAAAAAGATGATTAGAGTGGCCTGTAAAAATAAGAAACACCATACTAGCTGATTAAAAAAAAACCTCACTTGGCCAAGCACGGTTTTGAGACTAAATAAATTATGGAAAAACTTTTCATCAGTGCAGTGTAAAGCATCTGCACCCTTTTTCTGTGAATAATGATTGAGTAAGGTCATATTTCTGTCCTGGAATCAGGACCGACCTTAGTGATCAGATAATTTGCCAGCAAGTCTGGTGACTAATTTTGGAATCTGATTAAGCTTTAAAAGCATGTCTATATGAAAGTGATGAATCATCTCAGCTTCCCAAACCACCCTTCTCATTGGCTATGCAAAAATTCTTTTTTAAGGTCACAAGGACATTTCAAATTTCAAATTATGAACTTAAAAATCTTAGGTAGAGAGATATGGAGGGAATGGGAGAAACAGAGAGAGGGACATAGGTATATTGCATGTATGATGTGTATTGTATACATGTAGAGATGGGCAGGATGTAATTGAATAATAATAACAGGAAGTCAAAGGATGAAAATCTACCAGAGGAACTTTGAAATTATTGACTTGGATTGAATTTACTGATTTGATTAAAATAGAGGTTTCTACAGCTGTTCAGGAGAAGAAGCATGAGCAGGATCAGATTATTTATCTGTAAAGAAACACAGAAATGGCTTTAAGCATCTGAATGCAGTTTATATAAATTAATTAGGTGTTGGACCTCCTGAGTTGATCCTATATCTTCTAACTGCTTTTCCTTACATACCCCATTTTTGCCTTATTATTCTACTTCTGGGATATTTACTCAAAGTTTTCTTCCAGAACTTCTAGTGACTTAAAAAAATTGGTAGTAATATTTTTTTATTCTGATAGATATATTTTCTCAAATTCCTGATGTTGTCAATGAGAATTTTTAAATAAATCTTTCTTTGTTTTGTGAATTGTCTTTAGTTCTTCTGAGGTCCTTGTTCTGTTTGTTCATGCCAGCCCTCCTGTCTTTCAGTGTTTATAGATCCATATACACAACATCAACAATTCAGCCTGGATTCAACTTCTGAAGCCCCACTTGGGTCCCATTGACCATTTATCATTATTAAAGAATCTTCTATCCAGCTGTTTGTTTAGTCTTTGGATATGTTCTTATAGTTTGACGTGAAGGAGGGTATGGGAAAGGAGGGACTCAATAATCAAACTCATGTCTCTGTTTTCTAAACTCTCATGATTTCCAAATTATATCTCAGTCAAAATCTCTCTCCTGAGATTCTGATGCATATGTCCAACTGTGTGCTGGATATTTACACTTGGGTAGAGGGACCGTAAACTCAACATGTCCAGACTTAGTCCATCACTAGCCCACTTCTCCCAGTCTCCTGCTCTTCACCCTCTTCCCAGATAGTTATCTCAGTGACTGGTCTGACCACCCACTTGGCATTCCAGCCAGAAACCTGGGTACCCTTCTCAGATCTTTTATCTTCATTCAACCACTCATCTAGTTCTGCCAATTCAGCTTCTAGAATATCTCTTGAATCAGCCCATTTCTTTTGTCTCCATTTCCCATAGGATATGTATGTAGTACACCCTGATCATTATAATTACATTTAAATTATTGCAACATTTCTTTACCTGGTTTTCCTGCTTGTAATCTCTACTATAGTGTTTTCTACAGAGTGCCTTTCTAAAATGAAAAATCTCACATTATTCCAAACTTAACATTGCCCATTTCATTGACTACCCAGTGATTTGAAGGTAAATATGAGCATTTACTCTGGTTTGTAACACTGCTGGTAACCTATCTAGCTGATCGTTCACCATGCCCACCTCACCTTCTATAACTAGTTACACTGAGCTTCTTAAAGAACTCAGACAAAGTTCAGAGTGCATTTTGCTCTCTCTTACCTGGGCACCATTATCTAAGAGTTGCAGAGTGGAAAAGGGGCTTATGAAATGAAAAAGATGCCAAGGTCATACAAGAAAGTTAAAGAAAGAGTTTCAAAATAGGATAGAGGAATAATAAGTTTCAAATGCTGTAGAGAGGGCAAGTAAGATAAGAATTGTTAATTTTTACAAGAAGAAAGTCATTATGTAAGTTAAAAAATTATCTTTACTTGTTAAATTAAAAACACTGATCAGTAACTCTTTTATTTTCAAAATTAATTGTTAGACTCTATTTTTATGTGAAAATAGACAATGAGTAAGTGCTTTCACTGACGATAGAATTTAAAGGTGGTCATTTTGTGAATTTACCAAAATCAATTTTGGGAAGCAATGATAATGGAAGCTGATTGTTAGGTGAAGAAATAAAGATAGCTTTTGTAGCCAGCTCTTCTAAAATATAGGATTCTGGTGAGAAAGAATAAAACAGTATGGTGATTAAAGTCCAGATGGAGTGTTTAGTGTATGTGTGTGTTGAGGTTGTAAAGATGTGAGCATGTTCATATGCTGACGAGTCCACAGCACACTAATTCCTCAAAAAGATTGATTTCTTTCATGCCTACATTCCCAGTTTTCCAAACACCCACAGACATTTCTCAGCTTAGGTTCTTGTGAAGATCCTCTTCTCTCCAATATAGCTCACATGTCTGCTGACCAAACAGACATTAGCCCTGGATGGCACCCTCTGCCTCCCCTAATTGGCACCCTTGCAGGAATCAACTTCCTGTTGTCCATGTGGGAAGTGGGGATTATCTACCATCTATTCTCCAATTACTTATTCCATCACCTTTTCTACTCTATCTTGGATCCATCACTTCTGCTCTTCCTTGGGCCTCAGCTCACTTTGCCAGTGTCCCTACTTAAAATAGTCTTTTGCTAAAGTCGTTGCTACTTCATAATTGTAATTTTGCTACTGTTATGAATCGTAATGTAAATATTTGCGTTTTCTGATGGTCTTAGGCTCTACTGCAGCAGTTTTCAACCTGTGGGTCACAACAGGTTGAGAACTAGTTGCGCATCAGGAAAACGCAGATATTTACATTGTGATTTATTAACAATAGCAAAATTACAGTTATGAAGTAGCAGTGAAAATAATTTTATGGTTGCGGGTCACCACAACATGAGGAACTGTATTAAAGGGTGGCGGCATTAAAAAGCTTGAGAACCACTGGTCTAGAGGGTATTATGCTAAGTGAAACAAGTCAGGCAGAGAAAGACAAATATCATATACTTTCACTTATATGTAGAATCTAAAACAAAATAAAACAAAAATAGTCTCACAGGAATAGAGACTACAGAGATTGTTACCAGAAGGGAGGATGTGGGGGTTCTTTTGTGCTAAGTTTGTGTGGTGACAGATAATTATTAGAGTCAGCTGGGTGATCACATTCTAATATATAAAAACCCAGGGTCCATAACAACCAACAGAAGGCTCAATTGAACACTGGAAGTTAGTCCTGCAGTCAGTGTTGGGTTGCCATGGTGATCCAGCATTGACTGCCACCAGTGTGGGCACAGCAACCCAGCACTGACTGCTGGCAAGTGGGCTGTGGATCAGGCCTGGAGAGAGGCCTGAAAAGAAAGGAAGGGTCTGATCTGCAGTCTCTATGGCAGCTATTAATCAGCTGTTGCCTCCCTCTTTCTCTCTGGGCTTTTCGAGGAGCTGTGTTTGTTTCTCTCCAGGCCTCCACAGGGGCTGCTGTTCAGCCTTGCTTCTTTGATCAGGACAGGAGATAGGCCTGGAGATACTGCTGGCTAGAAACCGACTAATCAGAACCAAATTGGCTGGCAGAGGAAGGCAGTTGGGAGTGAGATCAGGCCTGCAAGGGAGGGCAGATAGGGGTGATCAGGCAGGCAGAAGCAGTTAGGGGCAATCAATCTGGCAGGGGAGAGAGGTTGGGGGTGAGATCAGGCCAGCAGGGGAGGGCATTTAGGGGCAATCAGGCAGGCAGGCAGATAGGTTAAGGGTGATCAGGCAGGCAGGTGAGTGATTAGGAGCCAGCAGTTCCAGATTAGGCCTCAACCAACAGTTGGACATCCCTCAAGAGGTCCCCGATTGGAGAGGGTGCAAGCTAGGCTGAGGGAACGCCCCCTTTTGCACAAATTTCATGCACCAGGCCACTAGTCCTATATAATAAAGGCTAATATGCAAATTGACTGATAGTTAGATATGCGCTGCTCACCAGGGGGTGTTGTAGAAAGTGGTGGGCAAAGCGACACTGGCAGTGGCAGCAATGGAGGCGCTGACAGCCCTGATGGGCCCCAGTGAGAGTAGGACCTCAGTGTGATGGTGGAGCAGGTGAGCAGGCAACACCAGGCCAAGTCACCCCAAAGACAGTGAGTGACCTGCAGTGGCATTGCGGGGGCAGGGCCAGTGAGTGGGTGGTGCCAGGCCAAGTTGGGTGTGAGTGGGAGCTCTGATCTCCCCAAGAGTTAGGCCCTGATTGCCAGCCAAGCCTCGAGACCTATGCACCGGGCCTCTAATTGTAAGTTATAAAAAGGTCAATTCACTATATTGTACACCTAAAACTAATATGACCAATATAAGATTGTATACTACGCATACTTAAATCAAAATAAAAAAGACACTCACAGTTCCAGCTGCTCTTACCTTTAGTCTCTTCCCTGCTCTGTAAGTATTCCTTTACTTGACAAGGCAGGTGGAAAAATAAGCTGAGGTGTATTTTGATCCCATAACTGGCTATTTTTATGGGAGAAAAGTTCATTTTGATTATGCTCCTGTTTGGATGTTTTTAAACCAGAAACACAATCTTATAAGCAATGAAAATAATACTTTGTATAAATTAACAATTTTTATGTTTAATAGATCTGACTAAGAAAAATCTTAATACAGTTTTTTGCAGCTTCTCTTACTTATTAAAAAATTGAGGCTTCCCTTTCAGTCTGATTGCTTGGTATTTGGCATTGAGTGGAACATGATAAATTTTAGTGAAGCATAGCAATATCAATGATTTGTCAAAAGCATATCAATGTATACTGTGGCATTAAACCCATCATTTAAAAACTTTTATATTGATATCTATGTTTAAAGGGACATGTTTCTGGGAATTTTCTTGGATTGTAATAAAATAGTTTCACCTGGGTAAAAGTTAGCTAGATATGTTAATTTAACGGAGCGTGGTGTAAAGTTCCCTGAACTGCTACTGACTAAGTTTTACATTTTTGAGCATGTGTTGTCACATTATTCTCAATATGGTTCTTACACGCTGTTATTTTCAGGTTTGACTCATCTTAATATCTGAGCCCAGGGATGTAGAGACAAAAGCAAAGAAGTTAACGCACTGTAAGCCTGGCGTCTATTCATGTGCTGCCTCACTGGCCTCCAAGCATTCCTTTCACAATGAATAGAATTCACTGCTGTTACAGTCGGTGCTAAAGATAACTTGGATATCAGGTCCTTTGGTATCCACATGTCTGAGCACTAATATTGATTTTGCTTCTAGCTTTCTCTACAGTTATTTGATGTTGAGAGCTAATGGTATTTCTATTTTATTCCATACTAAATATTAGTTTCACTAAATCATTAGGGTTTGGTCCTGCAGTTATAAGATTATTGATTTTTATGTAAACCAGAAAATGCTAAGAGATCATACATACTGTTTGATAGCTTATTGGGGCTTTTGTGATGGCCACTTAGCTTTTGGCCAGGCAGTGCAAAGATTGGAGGAACCGGGTTAGGGGTGGGTTGAAAGCAACTGGAGAGTGAAGGAGTTATGATAAATGCTTTGACATTTCTTCACACTAAAAAGTTATGTCGTACTCACAGTTCCAAAGACTGACAGAGATATTGTGCAGCTTACATGATTAGTTAGGAGCTTGTTTTCCCAGATAATATCACTTGATAGCTATTTATTGTGTTTTTATCACACAAAATGTACTTTGAAAAGTCAGCCAATAAAAAAAGAAAATATAGAATAAGTTACAGTTTTGACTATGGCTTCCATTTCACCATGCTAGTAACTTTAAAAATACAGGAGCACCAGTGTTAAAATGAAGAAATTAATATATATGGAGAACCCTGAAATAGTCCTACTATTTTGGAAATTTAAGTTCAGAGTGTCTACTGTGAGAATTCAATAAAACTTTTGGCCTTCAATATAAGATAGGCCATAAATCAATGGAGTTTAAATAGTTCTGCTCTCTTGAACACCTGCTTATCTGTCTTGAGAAAATTCTGTAGTGTTTTAACCATCATTTTATGACATTAAAAAGTAATGCTCACTATTGCAGTACTTGGAAAGGCTATTAAAGTTAAGGGTCTGTCAGCCATTCCATTATAAACCCTGATTTCCAGGAGTTTAATATAACCCAGACATTGCATGTAATAAACTCTAATGCAGGAACCTGAAACTTGGATCATTATTTTCTCTATTTAAAGGCCAATTGCCCTGCAAAGACTGTCTCTAGCCATGACAAATATCTTTAGGATAAGATATAATTTAAAAAATTTACAAATGCTATTTTTTCCTTCCCATGATATTTTATCCCCCATTTAAGGTAAGTCCTCAGGAGGGAAGACTTGTGTAAAATAGCTTTTGAATGACCTTAATCTATGTATTTGAGGAGGAACACACCCTCCCTAGGAGATTTTCATCCTTCTCTCCACGCTTCTCTCCATGGAAGCAGCGTTGGTTCCATAAATATGGCATATTTGGTTTTTATTGTTGCTGTAACAAACCACCACACTCAGTGGTTTACAGCGCTGGGAAGCTATTCTCTTAGGGTTCTGGAAGTCAGAAGTCTGAGCTCATGGGGCTGTCAGAGGTGCAGCAGTGTTGGCTGCTTCTGGTGGCTCTGTGGGAGAACGGGTTTCCTTGCCTTTTCCAGCTTCCCGGGACACCTCTATTTCTTGGCTTAAGGTCCCTTCCTTTTCCAGCTTCCCGGGACACCTCTATTTCTTGGCTTAAGGTCCCTTCCTCCATGGATTTTTCACATCCATTAGTCTCTGGTTCTGTCAGAGCATAATGGAGTATGAGTGTTTCTCAGGAAGATGGTGTGAAAAATGTCTTTAGTTGACCTCCTAGGGGGTCCCTAGTGATGACACTGGGGGAGGATAAAAGGGAAGCCAGAAGCTGGCATCTCAAAGATTTACCAGAGCCTATATGCCTCTGAAGTTGGGCATGATCTTCAACAGTCTTCAGTGTTATGAAATGATACCTGGAAAAGCCCTCAGAGGGAATTGACATGTCCTATATACGTATTTTGAAATCCAGCTTAGCTTGAGATACATTTCAATGTAAATCTGAGTTTCAAATGACCTTCACATAAAAGAACTATGTATAAAATGACTGAGCTAGCCCATCTGTAACTGGGGAAAGAAATATGTTTTAGAGGCGTGAAGAAGAAGTTAAAAAGCCCAAAGTAAATAAACTTGTGTTTAGCAATTTTCTGAGTATATTTTCTTATTTAGAAAGTAGAGGCCTGGTGCATGAAAATTCATGCACTGGAGGGGAGGTCCTTCAGCCTAGCCTGCCCCCTCTCACAGTCTGGGACCCCTCAGGGGCAGGAGGTGACACCCTCATCACACCTCTGTTACTACCACTGCCAGCAGCACAAGCCTCGGCTGGCCCTGGTTACCCATGCCTCGGGCAGCCCTTGGTGGCTGGGCAGCTGCCATCCGAGGCTTGCCTGCACCTTGGACAGTGGCTGGGAAGCCACCATCTGAGGCTTGCCTGGATGGCTGGAGGAGGTGACGGGACTGAGGAACTCCAGAGGCAGGTGCACAGAGCATACTCCATTATGCTCTGACAGAGCATATTGTGGCTGTGGGCACTGCCATCTTTGAGGGTGGGGCAGTCAATTAGTATATTCCTTATTTATTAGATAGGATGATGGATATCAATATCCATTATTTAGTTTAACTCAATATCAACTTATATATATCTACTTAAATTACTTGTTTTTAACAACTATGCTCAGATTACATATCAAACGACTGTCATTTTAAATGATTTTTCTTATTGACAAATTATGTAATACAGAGATAGCATGAGCTTATTTGAATAGTAAACCCAACTACGAAAAAATTGTACGTTTGCCTTACATATAATGTTGACAAAGACATGCCTGCTTTTATTAAACCATCAAACTAGTTTTATTCATCCAAGTTTATCTCAGATATGTGAACCTGAAAAACATTTGGGTTACTTCCCATATTTCTAAAAGTTTTAGGAATACTTAATTTGTATAAGTGCTTATTTTTCCTTAAGCCAGTTAAACAGATATCTAAAATGATCACATATACATAATATACATATAAGCATAGACATAAGCATATAGATAGACACAAACAGAGATGTTATAGCTTTCATTAAAAAAAATGTTATCTATGTATCAGATAAAATAATACAAAACTCAAAAGAATAGCTGGATCCAAATGATGTTCCTGGGAGGTAGACTAAGTGACAGCTGTATGCTGTGGACGGTTAGCTGCATGACTGTTTTTGCAGTCATTTTGTTTTTTTAGAAGCTTCTGCATACCTAAGAATGTGTTCCATTGTCTCTGAGAGGTTTGATATCCTGTCTCCTTAAGGGTGCCCCTTAAAGTGGATTTATCTTATCTAATAAAAGAGAAATATGCAAATTGACCACACCTCTGCTACACTATCAGCCCCACCCACCAGCCCCACCCACCACCCAATCAGGAGTGAGTATGCAAATTAACCCAACCAAGATGGCTATGGCCACAGAGAGAGCAGGAAAGAGTGTTGGGTTGCCCCGGTGATGGAGGAAGCCAAGCTTTCCTCACACCTTGGCTGACCCAGGCCTTTGCTTAAGGCTACAAAATTTCAATTATTGAAGATAAATAAATTCCAACAGAAATGGCTGCCACCATGGAGTGAGCAGAAGGCTTGGCTCTGCTCCAGGCTACAAAGTTTCAATTGTAGAAGATAAATAAATCCCAGATACCAGGGCCTCCACATTGGTTGCTGGGATGTGTAGCTGGCCTGCAAACCACCAAAGGCCCCTCGCCCAGGCCACCCCATGCCCAAAGGAAACCTCCACCCTGATCTGGGACACTTTTCTGGGCAAACCAACTGGCCCCCACTTGTGCACCAGGCCTCTATCCTATCTAATAAAAGAGTAATATGCAGATTGACCATCACTCCAAAACACAAGATAACTGCCCCTATACGGTCAAAGATCCTGTTCCCATGTGGATATAAGATGGCCACCACAAGATGACCAGCAAGGGAAGGCAGTTGGGAGGGACCAGGCCTGCAAGGGAGGGCAGTTGGGGGTGATCAAGCCTGCAGGAGAGAGCAGTTGGGGGTTGGGGGAACCAGGCCTGCTGGGAAGGGCAGTTAGGGGTGACCAGGCCCTCAGGGGAAAGCAGTTAGGGGCAAACAGGTTGGAAGGGAAGCAGTTAGGCATTAATCAGGCTGGCAGGGGAGTGGTTAGAAGGTGATCAGGCTGGCAGGCAGAATTGGTTAGGGCCAATCAGGAAGGCAGGCAGGTGAGCAGTTGGGAGCCAGCAGTCTTGGATTGTGAGAAGGGTCCCAGATTGGAGAGGATGCAGGCTTGGCTGAAGGACATTCCTCCCCCCTTCACCTCCTTTCTCCCCATGCATGAATTTCATGCACAGCGCCACTAGCATATATATAAATATGTATGTATAGGGACCCTATAGCTTTGTTGTTGTTGTTGTTGTTTTTTTTCAAATATATGTTTTTATTGATTTCAGAGAGGAAGGAGGAGGGAGAGATAGAAACATTAATGATGAAAGAGAATAATTGATCAGCTGCCTCCTGAACCATCCCCCGCCCCCACTGGGGATTAAGCCTGTGCCTTTACTGGGAATCAAACTGTAACCTCCTAGTTCATAGGTTGATGCTCAACCATCAAACTTCATCGCTCAGGTATTTTAGTAGCTATTCTAAAACATGGGAAATTGTGTTTTTCTCTTATTTTGAACAGAATAGGGTCACTTAACAAGAAATGTCACAAACAAAATACAACTATCCTATATAATAAAAGGCTAATATGCAAATTTTCCCCTGGACTAGGAGTTCGACTGGTTCAACCAGAGGGCGAGGCCAGCCAACCACCCATGACCTCTCCCCCCAGCTGGCCCTACCCCCATTTGACTCCCCCATCTTGATTTGGGGCAGGGCTGGCCAACTTCCTATGTCACTCCCCCTGGCCAGCCTGATCGGCCCTGATCAGGGTGAGCCTGCTGGACCCCACCCATGCACGAATGCATGCAGTAGACCTCCAGTACACAATAAAGTTAGCTGGGATCCAAGAGAGATGCTCAAACTCTGGAGTTGATGGGAACATATGAGCCCAACAGACTCTTGGCACCATCAGCATCTGGTTGCTCACAGAATCTTTGGGTGGAATTTCTTTTGACCCCACTTCTGATAATATAAACTGTCAAAAATTTAGAAATAGCTAAACTAAAACCACCAAGTCAATAGTCTTTAGTAAGAGTTTGTGTGCATATAAGAACCGTTTGCAAATTGGGAACCTTCAAATGGGAAGAATGGACTGCAGCTCAGGGGCATGGCGTTACAGGAGGACTTAAAGGTGAAGATGAAGTTGCTTACCCTTCCGTGTGGCTAGCTGTTAAATGGGGGTTTCCAAATGGCAGGGGATGGGTTGAAAGGGAGGATCTCATATCACTTTTAGGAAGACAATTTAAGTTTCTTTTATGATTGTTAAAGACATCTATTAGGAAAAAAAACACCCTAAATTTCATGATGTTCATGAAATAAGGTAGGTTCAGTTTTGCTTCCGTGTCTTAAATGGTTTTGTCTGCCCCAGGAATTCTCAAGCCCAGTCTCCATTTTGTGTAAATTTTAACAGAAGGTAAACCTGTCACTCCATCTTGGCCCAAAGCAGAAGGATCATTATGTTTAAAAGCATGTAAAATGCTTCCATTTGAAAGTTTATTGCATATCATTCAATAGTTTATTTAGCATTTATCCCAAGTTATTCTTTTTTATTTAATCTAATAGTTCCATTGAGAAGACATTATATGGACACATTTTCTCTTCTCTTTCACCAGGAAAACAATCCTCCTAGGAATAAAGGGTGACCTAGATTAAGTAAGTGTCTCACAGTGTTAAAAAGTAAGGAAGACAGTTTAGATCATGCGAACAAACTTTAATCCTTCATGAGGTGGACAGTCTTTCAGGAAACTGCAGGATGGGGCAGAAGGTGGGATGCTTTTAGAGGGTAAAGAATAAAGAACAAAGAAGAGGCAAGTAAATCTGTCTCATTAGCTGTGGCCAGGAAGCCCACCTTGTTTGGGGAAAGAAGGCTTGAGTGGGTCTGGCATTTGGGGATACACTGGGTTTCTGGTGAAGCAGAGCGTTTTGCTGTGGTTCTCAACCTTTCTAATGCCTCGACCCTTTAATACAGTTCCTCATGCTGTGGTGACCCCAGCCATAACATTATTTTTGTTACTACTTCATAACTGTAATTTTGCTACTATTAAGAATCATAATGCAAATATCTGTTTTCCGATGATCTTAGGCGACCCTGCTAGTGGTTCTCAACCATTGGAAAACACAGATATTTACATTACAATTCCTAACAGTAGCAAAATTACAGTTATGAAGTAGCAACAAAAATAATTTTATGGTTGGGGTCACCACACCATGAGGAACTGTATTAAAGGGACGAGGCATTAGAAAGGTTGAGAACGCTGGTTTAGAGGGACAGGGACTATCGCAAACTTTGGTTAGCTGTCGTGGCAGCTCCGTCTTCCGCCTAAAAAGTTATTTCTACAACAGAAAAACGATTTGCTCATCGCTGTCCCACATCCCTCACACCTTCTTTCTCTCATCGCACCTGGCGCTTTATTGGCTTGAAAAGCAAGGCTATAAAGAGCCAGTTGAGGCCTGTCTGTGTGCACAGCGGCGGAAGGAAGGAGGAGCCTTGTCAGCCCGTTTCAGGACCCTGAGAAAAAGTATGTGAACGCTTAAAAATATATTTATCAAGCATGTGAATTGTAATGTCTCGGTTTGGTAAAGGAAGTTAGTGGATTAAACTTTGTTGCCCCTAACACAGGCCCTTGGATGGAGGACACTCTGCTCTTAACTTGAAATGGGCTGTTTTGGTGGGTAATTCAATCCCTCTGGCTTATGTCATTATTACAGAATTGGGTTAGTGTGTTGCAGTGTAAGCCTAAGGGGTTATGTATGTGATTGTACCATTATGTCATGAGTTTAGAGTTGTTTGAAGTTCACTGCTTATTTTATTAGAAAAATATCTGGGCTTTTGGGAGAGAGCCAGCATGTCTCAGGTTTCACGTATGTAATAGACACATTTTCTCCCTTGTAAATATAAGCAGCATAGGTTTTATTGGTACTCACCAAATTTTCAATCCAGAGAGCCCTGGGCTCAGCACAGATGTCTGGTTCCTATCAACTGCATCAGCCTGTCCCATTGGCCACGAATACCTCCACCCACAAGGAAACTTCGGCCTACCTCTAAAAGCCTCCCAGCTACTGCCTCCGGCACTCTGAGCCCTGTGGGCTGCTGCAGCTCTTCCCAAGGGAATATGGCACCGACACAGTTTCCATTCCATGCAAGGCAGGGAAACACTGTTTTGGATCAAAATAACCTACTTTTTTTTTTTTTTAATCACAAACACCTGTCAGAAATGTGAAACTGGCAGGATTTAGCAAAGGCATTTCCTTACAGACTATGTGATAACTTCTTATTGGTCTCCCATGATTTAACCTAGGCATCTCTCGGCATTTACTTACCTTTAAGTTGCGATATATTGTTTATGGACTATTTTTTGAGCCACGGTGGGGAAACTACCCAGATATAATGCGTTTCTCTGGAAGACCATGGGTTTTCAGTGGTCAATTAATCAAATCTTTGCAACTGAGGACAGAAGGATCTGTCTCCCCACCCCACCCTGCCCCCAGTCTCTCTCTCTTTCTCTTTCTCTCTGCTTCCTCCCCCTCCTTGTACCCTGAGCCAGGGAGACAGCTGTTTTCTCCCACACACTGGAGGAGAGAAGACTAAACTGTGGAATCTGGCTGCCCTGTCAGAACAATAGTAATCTGCACACCTGTCAGCCCTTGGCAAGCTGGGATGGCAAAATGACTTAGGTTGTTTTCCTAGCTTTCTCTTCTTGACAGGCACACTACTAGCTGCATTCTCCTTCAGTTCACAAAGGCTTAGATTTCTCCCTGGAGGCACTGGGGGAATGAAGCAGTTTTACTACTGCTTCTAATAAACAGCTTCCTTTCGAGAAGGTGGGTTTTCTTGCAGAACATGGTTTATTGCCACCTCTCCGCCTGCTTCCCTTCTCCTCCCCCTCCCAGGAGCACTGACACAAGAGTTCTTTCTCCCTTTCTAGCCGCTGCTTTGCATCTGTAAGCATTTTTCTTCTGCAGCCACCCTGGCTTCCTAGAGGCAATCCGAAAGCCCCTTCAGCTAATGGCTCATTTAGCGATCAATTTGTCAAATAATGTTCACAGATGTTTTTCTGATGGGGCAGCATGCAGTGCAGGTAATGACTGAGTGAGTGATCACTTATGACAGCTGACAGGATCAAGGCATTGCTACACCAGGCAGCCCAGAAGTTGGAGGTTACTGGTCAACCTGAGAGAGGACACGTTTCTTTTTATTTTTAAGAATATTGAAACAGCCCTGCGATTTCATTGCAATGGAGACACGGGCTTGCAGCTGTAATAGTTCCTTATATCCCTGTGGGAAGAGTCACAACAACCATAGGACACTTAGGGGGAATGTAAAAGTAGTGTTCCTCTTAACTCCGTGCTTTCTGGTTTTGGGTTTTGACCATATGCTGGGGCTGGGTACATAAAAGGAGCATAGACATATTACATATGTGTTACTATCACAGCAGCTTGAAACTGTCTTCATACCTGCTGACATTTCCCAGCCTCAAACACAATTCAGCATCAGTCAAAAGAAACACTGATTTTCCAAGAAATGTGGAACACTTTGTAGCCATTAATCTGAAAAGATCTGTCAAAGATCTGTGGAATACAACTGAACTCCCAAAGCCAGGACAGGACTGCTGAGGCGAGCCGTCTAAGATTCCCCACAGCTGCGCGAGGTATGCTTTCTTTCATGGTCCCGAATTGTTTCCATTACCCTGAAAAGGGTTATAAAACCTACAATCAATTTAGTTTCTGGGGCATTGTGTTTTGAATACCGTTTAATAGGGTGTGACAAAAACACATAATTTCTCCACATGTTCTTACCCTGCAAGCAGACCTTATGTGGTGCACCAAGTGATGAGAACAGCACTGGAAGCTTTAAAATTGGAAATAAAGGAACAGCAAGGGACAGTTAGAATGTTCAGGGGACCAGGAAAATTTTAAATTTACTAGTTGGCCACTAAACACCAACTAAAACCTTTATTCTCTGCTTTCAACTCAGCTTGGCCTTCGCCAGAGATAAACAAATTTAATTATTTCATACATGAAAAGATAAACTGTGTTTTCCAATGGAAAAGATGAGCTTGAACACAGATGGACAGAATACATTTACTAAGAACATGAATAAGGAGAGATGGGTTGAATCTGATCTGCAGCTGTGGGTGTTACAGCCGAAGGATTTCTGCCCCTTTTGATGAGCTGGAACTGAACTGCTCTTCTAACTCGAGGCCTCAAACCTTTTTTCTTCCTTCTCAAATGAGCAGGCTCATTTATTTTAATGGGGATTTTTGACTAAGGAGAGAGAGAGGAGCATAGCTCTACTACTGCTCCTAATCTATTTAGGCACTGTCTGAATCTCTCTCTTTTATGGCGCGGCTGTCTTCTAACACTGCATCGAGTTACTAAGAAATAGGATCTGCTGGTGCTTGTTAAAATTGCTAAATTTGCATGCAGGAAACTTCATTATTTGGCACACTTGCCATGTGGATGTTTTAGTTGACTTATAGTGGCCTGAAGCACAGATTGCTCAGCTAGAGTAGACTATATACAGAAAACAGGTGAGCCAAATACATACTTGTTGGAGTGTTGCTCAGGGCCAGTGGCCCAGGGGACTCTTTCAGACAGGTGTGATGTGTACTTTTGGTGTACTTTGATCTGCATGTGGAGATTTTAAACCTACTGGGCGAGAAATGGCCCGGCCAGTGTGACCTTTATTTGACCTTTGTGTGAAGGATTCCAGGATGTTGGAAGTTTTTATGGACTTAGCTATTCAAGTTTCATTTGGAAATTTGACTGGAGTGTGTGAAAAGCTATTCTAGGAAATTGATTTACCATTTATTGAACTCATTTATTGAACACTGTATTAGTACTTAATAGATATTGTCTGATTTATTCCTCAAAACAGGTGTTTGGTGTTATAATCTCTATTTTATATTTTTAAAATATATTTTATTGATTTTTCACAGAGAGGAGGGAAGAGGGATAGAAAGTCAGAAACATCGATGAGAGAGAGACAACTATCAGCCACCTTCTACATGCCCCCTACCGGGGATGTGCCTATATTCTCTATTTTATAAGTATAGTACATAAATCTTAATTTAGAGAGATTATAAAACTTGCCAACACAAGCTTTAATATGAACTGAACTCTTTCTCCAAAATTCATGCTATTAATGCTTTAATAAAGATATATTGTAAAATTTTCAAAAATCCAAATATTTCAAAGAAAGTTAATCAGCTGTATTCATGCTAATAAAATTTTAATGAATGTTTTTTAACATCTCACACACTTATAATATAGGTCTGAAATTTCATATAAATGAGGTCATAATAAACTTTGTAACTTAAATAAAGGTATGTTATTTATATATTTTTCATTAAATATCTATACCATTATTTTAAAAAGCTGTACAATATTACAATGTATATATTAACCAAATCTATGTAACCAATCCCATATTAATGGACATGTAAGTTGTTTTCAGGTTTTACTAATATAAATATTGCTTTAATCAATATCTTTGTTCATACCTCTTCCCCTTTTCAGTTATGCTTTAATCTCTTACTCTCTTTTTTTTAAAAAAAATATCATTTTGCTTTTTTCCATCACCATTTATCCCCTCTATGCCATCCTCCACTTCCACCCCTTTTCTACTCCCCTCAATCACCACACTGTGGTCCATGAGTTCTCTTAGAATTGCTATTACTGGGTTAAAGACTAGGTGCATTTAAATGTTTAATTAGGGCATAAGCACTAGTATATGGAATCAGTCTGCCTGGGTTTGAATTTCAATTCCTCAACTTAATCTTTATCGATTTAGTAAAGTTCCTTAATTCTTCACCTCAATTTTGTCAGTTTAAAATAGGGACGATAATAGAATTGCTATTCTAACTTTGTTTTGAGGATGAAATGAGATGATGGGTGCAAAGAACTTTATGTAGTGCCCAGTGTCTTTTGTATGTGGATGTCAGGTTGGCCCAGCATCCACTTGTTGAAATTTTCTCTATTATACAGCCTTTGCTTCTTTGTCAAAGAACAATTGTGACTTTATTTCTGGGTTCTCTGTTGGGTTCCATAATCTATTTACTCTTTTACCACATTGTTTTGATTACTATAGCTTTTTAGTAAATGTTTGATATTGTGCATCTTCTATTTCTCCACATAAACTTCAGAAATAATTTGCTGATAGCCACAAAATAACTTGATAGAGTTTTGATTTATATTTCATTGAACCTATAGATAAAATTGTGAAGATTTGACATCTTGAAAATTTTAGATTTTCCTATTCATGAAATCTATGATTTTTCATAAGATGAAATATCTCTCCATTTATTTAATTCCTTGATTTATCTCATAAGGACCTTGTAGTTTTCTTTATATAGATCTTGTACATATTTGGATTTATACACAAGTTCTCATTTCAAGGGGTGCTAATGTAAATAATATTGTTTTTAAAAATTTATCTTTATTGTTGAAAGTATTACAGATGTCCATTCCCCCTCTCCCCTCCATTGACCCCCTGCATCCCGAACACACCACTCCTAGACCTTCACCACACTATTAGTATTGTGTGGGTGTTTTGCTATTGTTTTTTAATATAGTTTTAAATTTTTTTGATTTCAGAGAGGAAGGGAGATGGAGAGAGAGATAGAAATATCAATGATGAGAGAGAATCATTGACCGGCTGCCTCCTGCATGCCCCTTACTGGGGATTGAGCCCACAACTCGGGCATGTGCCCTTGACAGAATCACACCCAGGACCCTTCAGTCTGCAGGCCGATGCTCTAGCCACTGAGCAAAACCAGCTGGAGCTTATGTTTTTAATTTCTACTTGTTCATTGCTGGTAGAAAGGAAAGTGAATAATTTCTGTATATTAACCTTTTATCCTAACACCTTGCTAGTTCTTATTAGTTTCCAGAGGGTTTTTTATTATTGTTGACTATTTGGGATTTTCTACATATAAATAAATAAATAAAGACTATGTCATTATTCCTTCCATATCTGTATGTTTTTTCTTTTCTTTTTTCTTTGTTTCTTATTTCATTAGCTTTCCAGTAGTGTTATAATGGAATATTGAGAGATATAGCCTTGCCTCAGTCCTGATATGAGTGGGGAAACTTCTAGTTTTTTACCATTAAGCATGGTATCAGCTGTAAGTTTTTTGGTTTTGGTTTTATGTACTTGATCCCCTTGAGGAAGTTCTCTTCTGTTACTAGTTTGTTGGGAGTTTTTATAATAATGTTTGTTGAATTTTGTCACAAATACTTTTTTTGCATCTATTGATATTACCTCATAATTTTTCTTCTTTAATTAGCCTGCTTATATGAAGGGTTATATTAATTGATTTTAGAATTTTTAACCAGGCTTTCATATATGAGGCAATTCTCACTTGGTTGTGGTGTATAATTCTTTTTTTGCATTTTGGGATTTGATTTGCTAACTTTTGGTTGAGGATTTTTACATCTGTGTTCATGAGAGATATTGTCTTTTTTTTTTTTAATGTTTTTGTCTGGCTTGGTATTAGAATAATGCTGGCCTTTTATAATGAATTCGGAAGTATTTCCTCTGCTTCAATATTCTGAAAGAGATCATAAAGAGTTGATATTTCTTCCTTAAATATTTGGTAAAATTTACCAGCAAACCCAGCTGGGTGTTCTCTCTTTTGGAAGGTTATTAATTATTTGTTTAATTTCTTTAGTAGATATAGACCTATTCATATTTCCTATTTTTGTGTGTGTCAGTTTTGGCAAGTTGTATCTTCAAAGAATAAAGTCATTTCATCTAGATTATCAGATTTGTGGCCATAGATTCTTCATAATATTTGGTATAATCTTTTTAATGCCAAGGAGAACTATATTGACATCCTCTTTTTCATTTCTGATATTAGTAATTTGTACATCTCTCTTTCTTTTTTCATAAACTTTGCTGGGGGCTTATCAAACTTATTTATCTTTTCAAAAAACCAGCCTTTGGTTTCTTTGATTTATCCTATTGTTATATTTTAATTTCATAGATTTCTGCTGTAATTTTTATTTTTTGGTTTTCTTGTCTACTTTTGATTGAATTTACTTTTCTTTTGCTAGTTTCCTAAATGGAAGCTTAGATCATTGATTTCAGATCTTTCTAATATACTCCTTGCTATCAATTTCCCACTACACACCACTTTCACTGAATCCCACAAATGTTGGTGTAACATTTAATAATTAAATATTTCTCTTAAGATTTTTTATTTGACCCATGTGTTATTTAGAGATGTATTGTTTAATCTCCAATTATTTTGGGGGAATTTACCAGTTTTTTTCCTGTTAAACTGATTATTAGTTTAATTTCATTATACTTTAGACAGTATGGTTTTTATTCTTTCAAAGTTGTTAAAGTATGTTTTATGATCCAGAATGTGGTCTATTCTTGGAGAATGTTCCATGTGAACTTGAGAGGAAGGCATGTGCTTCTCATTTTTGGATGAAGTGGCATCTAGATTTAAGTTATATCCAGTGATGATTGTGCTGTTAAGTTCAACTATGTCCTTATTGATTTTCTACCTGCTGTGTCTGTCTATTTCTGATCAAGTGGTATTGAAGATTCCAGCTATCATAGTGGATTCATTTATTTTTCCCTGCAGTTCTACCAGTTTTTGCCTGATGTATTTTTTGTTGTTGTTCATCCTCCCCTGAGGATATTTTTCCCATTGTTTTTTTTTTTTTCAGAGAGAGTGGAAGGGAGGGGGAGAGATGCAGAAAAACATCGATGTGAGAGAGACACATCGATTGGTTGCCTTCCACATCCTGACTGTGGTGTTGATCAAACCTATAACCTAGATATGTGCCCTTGGCTGGAAATAGAACCCGACATCCTTCAGTGTAAGAGCTGATGCTCTAATACTAGCCTGGGCTTGCCTGATATATTTTGACACTTTGTTGTTAAGTACATGCCCATTAGAGATTATGTCTTCTTGGAGAATTGACCCCTTTCTCCTTATGTAATGCCCTCTTTATCCCTAAGTCTCCTTACTCTAAATTCTGCTCTGTCTAAAATTACTATAGCTATTTGTTGCTTTCTTTTGATCAATGTTAAATATGTGTTTTCTATCCTTTACTTATATGTGTTTTTGTATATATTTAAAGTGGACTTTTTGTCGACCAATGTAGTTGGGTTTATTTTTTGACCCACTCTGATGATTTCTGTCTTTTAATTGGTTTATTTATAACATCAATGTTTAAAGTGATGATGGATATTGTCGCGTGAAGGAACACTTATAGATAAGATTTTAGTAGCATGGAGGTAAGGTTTGGAGGTAGGGAAAGCAAGCTATTGTTCTATGGTTATGTCTCAGGTGTTTAGTGAGCCCAATGGTCTTCACAAATGTCTCTCAGTTTTCTCTCAGCCCTAAGTGGGACCAAGTGACTGGAGGGTGCTGGAGGTTGGTGTTTCCCTCCCCCCACAAAGAAGGCTAGAGATGGATGGAGTTGCATATTTCCTTATCCCTATGCTAGTTAGGCTCTGATAAAACCCCAGCAGGTAGGCTCTGGTAAATGGTTTCTCTTAAAGGCAGATATTGTTAAGAATTTCAGAATGCTCTGGCATATTTACAAATGGCTTCTTTCTCCCTTCTTCCATCAGAAGCCCAAAAGGACTTTTCTTCAATATTTACTGTGAAAACCTGGTAGGGCTTCAGAAGAGAATCTCACAAAAATCTGGGAACTCCCCTCAGACTGGTCTGTACTGAGTCTCTGGCAATTTATCGATTACAGTTCAGTTTTTCCTTTCCCCAGCTCTGGTTCCCATGGAGGTTTCTGCTTGTGGTTTCTGCTGTGGCAAGTTGTGATTCTCTGCATCCACCTGTTTAGCTGTCCAATGTTTGGGACAGGGGTTTGCCCTGTGACTTGGCTTCAAGGATGGATCTAAGAAGAGTTGTTGATTTTTTAGTGTGCTCATTTTTTTTACTGGTTGTTAAGAGAGAAACTTTTAAGTTCCTTACATGCTAGATTGGAAACTGAATTGACTATTTTATATAAGTTTTAATCATACTTTCCTTTCTTTTTATGTCTAATACAGTGGTCCGCAAACCACGGCTCTCAAGCCACATGCAGCTCGAGAGCCACAGTTTGCCGTTCTGTTGACTAATGAGTTTGCCGACCACTGGTCTAATACTTTATTATCATGTTCTGGAAATTATAATCATACATTGATATTGAGTTTTGTTCATGCAGACAATAAGACTCCTAGCAGATATGCTTGATCTTGTGTTTTTTTTAAATTAAATCTTTATTATTCAGATTATTACATTTGTTTCTCTTTTTTCCCCTCCATAGCACCCCTCCACCCAGCTCCCATCCCTCCCTCTGCCCTTAGTTCCCTCCCATTGACCTCATCCATAGGTGTATGATTTTTGTCCAGTATCTCCCTGTACACCCTTCACCCCTTTCCCCCTGAGAATTATCTGTCCACTCCCTTTCTGTGCTCCTGATTCTATTATATTCATCAGTTTATTCTGTTGATCAAATTTTTAATTCACTTAATTTTTAGATTCACTTGTTGATAGATATGTATTTGTTCATAATTTTTTTGGCTTTTACCTTTTTCTTCTTTCTCTTCTAAAAGAGTACCCTTCAGCATTTCATATAACACTGGTTTGGAGTTGATGAACTCCTTTAGCTTTTTCTTATCTGTGAAGCTCTTTATCTGCCCTTCAATTCTGAATGTTAGCTTTGCTGGATAGATTATTCTTGGTTGTAGGTTCTTGCTGTTCATCACGTTGAATATTTCTTGCCACTCCC
>PVJN01027453.1:0-28078 GCA_004026805.1 Lasiurus borealis
AAGGAGAGCTAGAAGGACACGTACACATCATAAATCACAGTGGACAGGTCAGCTTCATGCTTAGTCAGTTCTTCATTCAATATCCTTTCCCAGTTCAAGGCAGCCTTGTCTCCTCTTGGAATTAATTGCCATGTAATCATCACTTGGATTATTGATCTACTCTTTCACAGCCGGTTTTTAAGAAAACTGTTTTAATCCCCCTTTTTTCAAGCAGGAAAGTTGAGGAGGGAAATACAATGATCATGAATATAGCCTTCCCCAGATTCAACGTTCGTTAACCATTTGCTATGTCTGCTCCACCTCTCTACATGTGCATAAACATGTACGTTCTTTTTTCTCATTCATTTGAAAGTTGTAAAAATCATAATTCATCCCTAAAGCCTTGAGCATGTGATTCCTGAAAATAATATCTCTGATATGATCACACTATTACCCCACCCAATAAAATAAACAATAATTACATACTATCCTCTAGTGTTCGGTCTGTGTTCAACTATCCTACAGTTGGTGAAAGAACATTTGTTATAACTTTCCCTTCAACCTGAATCCAATCTAAATTCGTACATCACAATTGGTAATTAAATCTCCTTAGTTTCCTCAGGTCTAGAGAATTGTGTAACCCCCACCCTCTCTTTCTTTCTCTCCCCTTTGTACAGCAATGGCTTTGGAGAAGCCCCTGAAAATTGCCTGAATAAATATCATGCATTTTGAACTTATGTGACTATTTACGTCTAAGGGCCATTTACCTTGTTTCTCTACCTGCCGTGTTTCCTAAAACGGCTCAATTACATTCAAGTTAAACATTTTTGCAAGAATAACTCAAGATGGTGATTTTCTATCATTCATCTATACGAGCAATTTCCAATCTTTTTCATCTCACAGCATACAAATTAATTAGTAAAATTCTGTGGCAAAACAAGAATATGATTTTTGCCGATCTGACAAAAAATAGATATAATTTTATTATTCAGTCACATTGGACAACTATAGTTGGCTGCTGTCATTTTTCATTTGACAATCTAAGAGAGGAGAGGCCAGTACTACTAACTAAACAGTCAGGTACTGTTTGTTTTAAAAATTGTTGTAGCATGCTGGTCAATACCTATTAGAAAGCATCCTATATAATAAAAGCCTGATATGCAAAGTGTCCCCTCAACAGGAAATTCCACCAGGAGTTCGACCAGTTCAACAAACTTGACCGCTCGCTATGACGTGCACTGACCTCCAGGGGGCAGCACGGAACTTGGCAGGTATCAGCAACGCAGCACTGGCAGCGAGCAGTAGTGGAGGCGTTGCCAGCCCCAATGGGCCGACGAGAGCAGGACCGCAGCAGGATGGTGGACCAAGTGAGGGGGCACTGCCAAGCCAAGGAGGGTGCATGTGGGGCCCAATCACCCCCCCAAACGCCCCGCAGACAGCAACCAGTGGTGGTGGCAGGGGGCAGGGCCGCTGCCCAGCACCCAGGCACTGAGGGAGCCAGGTGGGGGCCTGAGGACTCAAGTGGGGGAAGGCGCACAGGGGCACAGGTGCTGCTCAGGGCCTGGAGGTCAGCTGGGACCTGCCCTTCTTTGCCAGAAGTTCATGCTTCAATCACTGGCCAGACCCAGGGATCGCACCCATGCACACATGCACAAATTTCATGCACTGGGCCTCTACTCTATCTATATAAAAGGCTAATATGCTGAGTGTCCTTCCCACCTTCCAACTGATCGCAATGATGTGCATTGACCACCAGGGGCAGATGGTCAATGCACGAGCTGCCGTGATGCACAGAGAAATGGCACCACGGACCTGGTGCCCAAAAAGCAACCCTTGGTTCCCCCAAGCAGGACACAGGCCCCGTCACCACCTCAGAGACACAGCCACCAAATTGCAGCTGATGCTGCTGAGACCCATGGCATAAAGTGCAGCCCACAGCCCAGCCTCGCCCGGAAACGGTCACTGTGGGTGCCAGGTAATGACATCACGTAGCAACACCCGGCTTCCTCTCCCTAGTGACTACCATCCTTGGAGTTTCTGCAGCCCAGGAACACAACTTGCTTCATAGCCAGGTGGAAACCTTTACACTGTAACCACATGTCTGTGAAGCATTTTCCCATGCCTCATCTCAGTTGATCCTCACAGAAGTCCTGGAGTAGATAGATAGGAGATTTAGTGGAATCCTATTTTCTTTACATTGGCTGGAAAATGGAGATTTAGAAAGTTTAGAAACTTGACCCGAATGAAAAGAAGTAAGAAATGGTGGACCTTGAAAATGACTTTAGGTTTTCCGACTGAACAGAATATAGTCAAACACTTCTGCGGGTCAATATTTTGCCCTTTATTCTTCCTGTGTGATCTACAATAATAATCGGCTTCCTGCTAATATTTACTGCTGTGTTACTGACAATTACCTGAAAGAGAAGTTGGGATACTTCACTGGGCTGGAAAAAGTTTAGCTGCATCAGAAAGCAGGTCTAGCCCTAACCAGTTTGGCTCAGTGGATAGAGCATTGGCCTGTGGACTGAAGGGTCCTAGGTTTGATTCTGGTCAAGGGCATGTACCTTGGTTGTGGGCACATCCCCAGTAGGGGGTGCACAGGAGGCAGCTGATCAATGTTTCTAGCTCTCTCTCTCTCTCCCTTCCTCTCTGTAAAAAATCAATAAAATACTTTTTAAAAAAAAGAAAGAAAGAAAGCAGGTCTCATTAAGCAAGTTTGTTCTATATCTATAAAAGGCTAAGTTGACTCACTCATGCATGATACATATAAAGCTCTTGCTGGCACCAATCACATGTGTGTTTCCATCTGTGATTGTCAATCATGAATTTGGTTGACACTTCTATTATAGAGAAAGAGCGAACAGTGATATTCCTCCAATTAATTTCCTTTCAATGTGCACAAATTCATTCACTGGGCCACTAGTTCTATAAAGCAGAGCTTTGCTGTTTTCTCTGTCCTCCTCCCTCCCCTAGCCTACTACCCTTTACAATGGACTAATGGATTTTTACTTATTCAAAATGTTTCAATCGATTAGAGTTATTATTCTTTCTTAATACTTAAATTGTCTCAAATTCAATAATTAGGAGGGTCTTTTAAAAATTGCCTTTTCAAGTCTTCTCCTTTGTTAAGGGGTACTTCTCTTGTAAAGAAAATCACCCACTCATTCAATTAATAAATTCAAAAAAATGTGCTAAGTACTTACCATGTGTTAGGTGCTTTTTTAGGTGTTGGGAATATATTAATGAACAACAGAGTCCCTACTATCACGAGGCTTCAATTACAACTCCTGGGAACAAACAATAGACAGAGCGTTAATTAGGAAAGATATCAGATACAGTGGTACCTCGAGATACGAGTGCCCTAACATACAAGATTTTTGAGATACGAGCCATCGAGCGAGCGATTTTTGCTTTGAAATACGAGCAACATTTGAGATAGGAGTAATCGCTCGGATCGGCTGGCTGCATAAGACCCACCAGTTTATCGAGACTCCAGCGTCTCATAGTTTCCCATGCCTCAAGGTTACGGAACGAATTAAACTTGTATCTTGAGGTACCACTGTAGTGATAAGCGCTCAGAAGAAAAAGAAAGCAGTGGAGAGGATGTCCATCAATAAAGAGTGGTTATTTTAGAAAGGGCAGAGAGAGCCATCCCATCTGATGACATTAGGCAGAGACCCAAGATGAACTTGAGGGGAGCTTGTAGCATCAGGAGGGTGAGAGCCAGGCAATGAGAAGAGGGCCGAGATGCCTGGAGTGTTTAATAAACAGCAACAGAGCGAAGTGGCTGGAGCATGGTGAGGTAAAGACAGTTATAGGAGATGAGATCAGAGAAGAAGGGATCCTAACATACTCAGATACTCGGTATGTAAATATGGCTTGCTTCTCTTTCCTATTTTTATCATAAAGTAACAATTTTTCTAGCAAGTTAAATGGCTCTCAAAAAGATATGACCATGCCCTCAACCCAGGAACTTATAAATGGACCTTATTTGAAAAAGAGTATTTGCAGGTGTAATTAAGTTAAAGACCTCAAAATGAGATCGCTCTGGATTACCTGGGTGGGTCCTCAATCTAGTGACAGCTGGCCTTATAAGAAGAGGCGAAGATGCAGAGAGGAGAGAAGGCCAGGGGAAGATGGAGGTAGAGATTGGAGCTCTACAACCATAGGCCAAGGAACACCTCAAGCCCCTGATGAAACATTAGCAAAAGACAGACCTAAATAAGTTAATCAGAAAACTCAATTAATAGTAAGAAATAAATTGATCAACGGATTCAAAGCAATCCAAATCAAAATCCCAGCAGTTAGTTTTACAGCAATTGGCAAGCTGATTCTAAAAATGATATGGAGGAGCAAATGACCTAAAATTGCTAAAGCAATGTTTACAAGAAACTAAGTTGGGGACTCACATTACCTGATGTCAAGACTTACTATAAAGCTAAGTGATCAAAACGGGATGGTACTGATATAAAGACGGATACACACATCAGTGGACTGGAATACACTGTCCAAAAACAGACTCGTATATTGTCAATTGGTTTTCTACAAATGTGCTATGGCATAAACAGTATCCCCCAAAAATATGTCCACCCAGAACTCAGAGTGTGACCTTATCTGGAAATAGGTCAAGGTCATTAGTTGAGATGTTATTAGTTAAGATGAGGTCATACCCGATTAGGTGGGCCCTAAACACAATGATTGCGGTCCTTGTAAGAAAAGAACACAAAGAGGACACAGAGACACAGACACACAGAGAGAAAGTCCTGTGACAACCAAGGCGGAGACGGCAGTCATGCAATTACAAGGCAAGAAATGAGTCACCAGAAGTTCAAAAGAGTCAAGGCAGGATTCTCCACTCCAGCCTTTACAGAAAGTCCTGCCAACATCTTGACTTCAGACGTCTAGCCTCTGGAGCTGTGGGAGAAGAAATTTCTCTTTTAAGCCACCAAATTTTAATTTGTTAAGACAACCCTGAGAAACCAATACAGGTGTGTTTTGTTTTGTTTTAATATATTTTATTGATTTTTTTTTACAGAGAGAAAGGGAGAGGGATAGACAGTTAGAAACATCGATGAGAGAGAAACATCGATCAGCTGCCTCTTGCACACCTCCTACTAGGGATGTGCCCGCAACCAAGGTACATGCCCTTGACCGGAATCGAACCTGGGATCTTTCAGTCCGCAGGCAGAGGCTCTATCCACTGAGCCAAACCAGTTAGAGCCTGTTGTTGCTGCTGTTGTTGGTAGTGATGTTTCGGTTGGTTTTTACTGAGTTAAAACTCACCTAACATAAAGTTCACCTGATCATGGGTTTTATGGTCAGACTGGCCTGGATTCCACTCCGGTATCTTCCACTTCCGGTACCTACCAGAGCACGTTGCCAATCTGAACCTTATTTTCTGACCTATAAAATAGGAATATAGGAATACAGTCTACGCGGCCCTGTGATCATTAGGATTCCTTGATATAAAGCAGTGGTTCCTACTTTGGCAGGCATCACAGCCAACTATAGGGCTTATGAAAACATCGATTGCTGGGCCTGCTCCCAGAGTTTCCAGAGTCACTGGGTCTGGGTGCGGCCTGAGAATCTGCATTGCTAACCTGCTGCTGCTCCTGAGACCATCCTTAGCCCATGCATAGAGCTTGAGGGCGAAAGGGCAGGGGGATCCTACTTTGGAACCAGAGAAACCTGGGTATCAAATTCTGACTGACTCCTCTGGCTACGAGCCTAGAAAAGTTCCAGAACCTCCTTGAACATCAGTTTCCAAGTGAAGCTCTTGGCCGAGGGAACAACAGCCACCTACACCCGAGGGCTGCCGGGAAAGAGGTGAGGACCACAGAGGCACAGGGCCTGGCACTAAGTGAGTGCCCAAAGAAGCGGACTGCTCTGATCAGGCGATGGCTTTCAGAAGCATTTGATGCTGCTAGTCAATAGCCTATTACGATTAGGTTTGGAAGGGATTTTTTGTTCTGCACGGTTTCCAGTTATGTTATCAGGAGTAGAGAGTCAAGTCCCTCAGCTTAGAAATTAAAGGATGTATGTTCTGACTACTGGTGACAGGAAACCACCAAAACCAGTTCATGTAAAATCTCCTGGACAAAACCACGGTGCACCAAGGATGCACACAGACTAAATTTGAAATGATACGTAACAACTCAAGAAACCAGGATACTGGATCAGGAAATGCTTGGCTTGATCATCTCCATTTCTCTCTCAACTGGCTTCCTCTGTTTCCGCAGCCTGCTCACAGCCCTGAAAAACAGCCACCCCAAGATGATGATGATCTATATTTGATGGGGATTTGGGTTACATAAGTCAAAACTCATGCAATGGTACACTTAAGACACATATAAGTCCCTGTGTGTTTTGGACTTCTCTTCACGCCTGTCTCCCTCACTGAATTGTAACATATAAAGGACGAAAAGGGAGTCACAGGCATCTCTGAATACCCAACTCACACGTAGCCCAATCTCAATGTTTCATTCTTAAACAAAGGAAGACAGAGTTAAGAACGTGAGATTTTACTCACTAAGATTCATTCTGAAAAATGTGTTAAAAGTTTTCATTTTAATTAGTGACAACATTCTAGTGAGTTAACATGAAGATATTTAAATTTTACATATTATAAAGAGAACTACATGTATAAGCAAACAATTAGTGTCTTAATTATGGCCAAACTGTTCTGGGGACATGACTCTAGCACCACCTAGTGGAAATCAATGCCTATTACCATGTTCGGAAACTAAAGAAGACAAAGAATCTCCAAAGGACGTGCATGAGCAAACACATTCACTAGGCACCTGTTAGGTTCTAGAAATTGTGCCAGTTTCCACGAGGATAGGCGCCGCTTGTGTCTGTTTGATCACTGCCTTAGCACCAGAGTGACAAAGCACTTTGTTAGCATTCAATAAAAATGTATTAGCTGATGGACTAGATTCTGGATTAAAAGGAGCATGAGATATGATCTGCAGGAAAGACATTCAGTCATCCAAAGCCAATAGAATTTTATTGGACAATGGATTATTGTTCAGAACTTTTAAAATGAGCTATCAAGCCATGAAAAGACATGGATAAATTTTAAACGCATATTACAAAGTGAGAGAAGCCAATCTACTACATGATTCCAACAGCAAGGCATTCTGGAAAAGGCAAAATTGTGGAAACAGTTTTGGGAAAGGAGAGATGAACAGGCGAAGCAGAGAATTGTTATAGCAGTGAAACTATTCTGTGTGATACCATATTGGTGGATAAATGTCATTACACATTTGTCAAAACCCAATACCATGAATGAACCCTAATGTAAAATGTAGACTTTGGGTAATAATGAGGTGTCAATGTAGTTCACCACTTATGACAAATGTACCAGTCTGGGGGGTGTGGGAGGTGTGTAGATAGTGGGTGAGGCTGTTCATGTGCATGGGGCACATGGGAACTCTGTACTTTACCCTCAATTTTGTTATGAATCTAAAATTGCTCTTACTAAAAAGTCTATTTTTTAAAAATCATAATTTTTATTCTGACTTTAGATATTCAAATAAGCAAACTTGCATCTAATTAGTATATGAAAATATATTGTTCTTTTTGTGTGATACTGTTTCTAAACACCTGAGTAAATGCTCAATAGATGTTATTTCCCCAAACCAAGTAGCTACCATTAAGTAGCTATAAACAAGCCACTGTTCCACCTATAAAATTAAGATAGCTAGATTAACATTATTAGTTCCCTTCCTAATTTAACATTATTTTAATTTTAAAAGAACAATAGAATTTAAACTTTTCTATGTTACAGAGAAAGAAGGAAAACTATCAGATATTTACAGTATCACAAACACCAAAAAACACATTAAAAATTACTGTCAGATCTCACTCACAAATATTAATGTAAAAACTTTACAATGCCAAAAAAGAACTCAGAAGTGCTATAAATGAAAGATAAGCTATGAGCACAAGCTTTTAATTCTAATTTAGGAAGTTCACTAATATAAATAACCATCCAAACAGATAAAAAATAAAAAAGTTAATGATCATCTAAGCCAAAGAAAGCATGTAACAAAATTTTAAACCATTCTTGATCTTTAATCCTTATCAAAATAGCAATAGATGATTGCTAACATAATTGTAATATAATTGAAAAACTGCAAAATTTGTATCAGTCCATAACTTTTTTGGTTTTCATGTCCTTTTATTATTCTGTAAAAGGTAACAAAATATACAGAACAAAGTTTCCCTTTGTAACCAATGTTACAAACCCATATTATTGCTTACATATGAATATTATACTATGTAGCTGATCATTATTAATCAGGTGAGAGTCCAACCAGGGAGCCTCTAACTGTTAAACAGGAGTTTAAGCGAGTGTCCTCCGAGCTGTTTATCTGGAATAAGCAAGACCAGGGGGAGGGAATCACTGTGTGCACGTGTGTGATGCTTTCCACCAGTTTCTAAGCCTCAAAAACATAAATGCAGAGATGCAACCTTCCAGAAATCAAGTGAATCTATTAATGTGAGCTGATTTCAAACACAGAGGGAGTATGGCACAGACAGCCACCGGAGTTGCTTTAGGGACACAACCCTCACACATGCCAGCACGGAGCTGCCCCTCGGGCGTCCAGCGGCCCTTTCCTTGTTTCGATGGGCCCTGCCCCCAGCACAGCCAGGAAGTGATGAATAACAGCAGCAGTAAAAATCAGGCCCATTGGCACTATGATATAAATGGGGAAATACCCAGGGGGCCCCCACCGTCCCAGCCTCAGAATATTCCCGCTGAAACAGCTCCTCTCTCCAAAGGATCTGGTACCAGGAGGTCTAGATTAGAGAGCTACCAATGCGCTCTCTGCGACCGTGCCGCATGTTCTCGTTGTACATGATGCCGTCGTGCGTCCTCTTGTTCTCGCCTCTGGCCTGGGACAGCTCGCTGGACAGAGTCGTCAGCTGCTGCTGCAGGCGCGGGTTCTTCCCGGCCTCGGTGACCCGCTTCTCCTCGGTTCGGCATCCAGGATGCCCTCGCTGGACAGCTGGGCGCTGGAGCCCGAATCCTCCGTGCCCTCCTCCTGCAGGTTCTCCCGGACGTGACAGGCCACCAGCTCGTACACAGAGGGTGTGGCGGCGTCATGACCAGCTGCAGCTCCTCCTTGGTCTTCACCAGGTCATCTTAGGTTTCCTGGGTCAGGTGCTGCCACTCCGCCACCTCCTCCAGGAGCGCGATCTCTGTGGTGCACTCTGCCAGCTCCGCGGCCAGCTGCTCCTGGCTCTTTTTTTTTTTTTTTTAATATATTTTATTGACTTTTTACAGAGGAAGGGAGAGGGATAGAGAGAAATATCAATGAGAGAGAGACACTGATCAGCTGCCTCTTGCATGCCCCCTACTGGGGATGTGCCCGCAACCAAGGTACATGCCCTTGACCGGAATCGAACCTGGGACCTTTCAGTCCACAGGCCGACGCTCCATCCACTGAGCCAAACCGGTTTCGGCTGCTCCTGGCTCTTTATCGGAGCCACTGTCTGCCTCTCCAACTCCTCCTGGGCGCGCAGCGCGTAGGAGCCGAGGAGCACTGAGGTCTCCAGAGGGCAATAGATCTATCTCATCGCTCAACGCTCCTGCGTGATGTCCTGGATGAGCTCCTCAGACACGTCTTGGGGGTAGAACTTGGCCCTGAACTTGAACTGCAGGAGATTCTCCTTTCTGACCTTCTGGCCGACACTTTTTTTTTTAAATATATTTTACTGATTATTTACATAGAGGAAGGGAGAGAGATAAAAGTCAGAAACATGGATGAGAGAGAAACATTGATCAGCCGCCTCCTGCACGCCCCACAGTGGAGATGTGCCCGCAAGCAAGGTACATGCCCCCAACTGGAATCGAACCCGGGACCTTTCAGTCCACAAGCCGACGCTCTATCCACTGAGCCAAACTGGTCTCGGTGGGCCGACACTTTTTTATTAAGTTTCAACCAGGTGGGAAATCCCTTTTATCTACATACTGGAGGCCGAAGTGCCACACTTCCCGGAGGCCGATCGTCTCCACCGCCTGATCCAAAAGCTGCTTTCCTGTCGTGCTCGGCTGGATGGCGACCTCAGCCCCGCATCCGTGGTGGTGACTCGGACATTGACTGGTTTCGGCACTGTGGGTCCCAGCGGGTTCTTCTTGGCCCGTGGGAACACCGCGCGGCAGCGGCGGAGGCGGCTATGGACGGTGAGCTTGGCATCAGTGTGTAGGCCGAATGCCCCAAGCCCACGCTGAGAATTCCCGGAAGGCCAGGTCCTGGGTCGCACCCCTAACCGCCCAGCCCGCCCCTTGTCCATAACTTTCTAGTGTTCTGTTTGAAACATTGAAAGACTAAAACAGTGAAACGGTAGAAGTATTTTAGAGATATTTCTGTGGAAGTCTAGAAAGAATAAAGAAAGCTTGCCATTATTTTTTAATATGAATCTAGATTACAAAGCACAAGATTTATGCATGGGCCTTAGGGTTTGCAAACTGGAAACACAACTAGGCAATACCCAGAGTGTTCCAAAGAAGAAAAAAAAGCTAAGAGTCTTTATAGTAAAAAGTACATTTTTGAGAAACATCAGTACTGAATTCTTAGCCTCTGGATTGATCCAAGATGGTGATCCTGAGTCTAGATGACTGGATAATGGATGTCAGGCGGTCTAGATACAAGAACTTTCTTGTGTTTGTCCTTTAGGGAGTAATCAGAGACTTCTCTTGAGATCTGAATGTTTCAAACAGAGCACTAGAAAGTTAGGGACTAGGGGCGGGCTGGGCGGTTAGGGGTGCGACCCAGGACCTGGCCTTCCGGGGATTCTCAGCGCGGGGCTTGGGGCCTTCAGCCTACACACTGATGCGAAGCTCACCGTCCATAGCCGCCTCCTGGGCATTAATATAGGTCTAGAAAGTTCAAAGGTTTAGATTCCCAGGCTAGTTCAAACAAGAATAGAATCATTTCCTCAGACCTCAATCATTGATGTTTCTACCTCTCTTGACTATAGTAACTCAGCAGCTTGTCTATAGTGACTATTTTATTTCTTCATTCTATTTCTCAGGAGAAAATTCACATTGTAAAACGAGAAATCCTGAAAAAAATACAGAGATGTGCTTCCATAAAAAGTCAGGATCATTCAACTCTGAAAAGAGTTAAGAAGGGAAACTGGGATTCTCTCTAGGAAATATTTTTATAAGTCAGATATGCATCCATCAAGTCACTGTTATGCACTGAGATAGGGCAAATGCCCCATAACTCACCAGCCAGCCAAGAAATCAATCAACAATTTATAAAGTTCCTAACTATGTGCACGACTCTGTAGCAGCTATAATAGTGTAAGCGATGGCTCCGTCTGGAGAAGTATGTATTACATGCTTGGGAGATAAAACAAACACATGAAGAAAACCCAAAGCAATGTATGAAATGAATCAGGCAAACAAATAATGGAAGAATTTCTCTCTCCGCTTTCCAATATATGTTTTAGGAATAAGAATACAAGAAGTAGAAGTAGTCAATCAGAACAGAATTTTATTTCCTCCAAGTTTGAGAAGCTGAAAGGATTTGAAGCTTGTTAAATATACACAGGGCTGAAACCAGTTTGGCTCAGAAGATAGAGGTCCCAGGTTCAATTCCGGTGAAGGGCATGCACCTTGGTTGTGGGCACATCCCCAGTAGGGGGTGTGCAAGAGGCAGCTGATCAATGTCTCTCTCTCATAGATGTTTCTAACTCTCTATCCCTCTCCCTTCCTCCTTGTAAAAAAAAAATCAATAAAATATATTTAATATATATATATATATATATATATATATACACACACACACACACACACACACACACACACATAGGTAAATCATCTACATAGCAATGGTAATAACCAATCAGAGATTACTAAAAAAAAACACCTAAAATCTCAAAGAAAACTGAGCAGAGTTTATACTCCTACTTCATTAAAGCATATTCACTAATTAATTCAAGCTCTACTATACACACACCACTGTGCTAGGCTTCTACTGAATGAGCCGAAGTAAAACAGGTAAAAAATACTTAAAGAATTCTATACAGTACACAGGACTGGAAGCAAGCTGAGGGCAGCTCTTCAACAGTGAAAGACTGTCCCTGCCACTGTGGCTCAGTGACTGAGCGTTGACCTATAAGTCAGGAGTCATCGTTCCCTTCCCCGCCAGGGCATATGCCTGGGTTGTAGGCTCCATCCTCAGTGGAGGCATGCAGGAGGCAGCCAAGCAATGATTCTCCTCACTGATGTTTCTACCTCTCTTGCCCTCTCTCTTTCTCTTTGAAATCAATAAAAATATATTTTTAAAAAGAAAAAACTGGGACTGAAAAATCTTAAGTTTGGAGCTTAATCACATTGAGCTATGTAGTCACTTCTGTTTATATTGCTAAAATAAAAACCACATCCCTACGATAACCCACTTCTCAGTACCACAAACTTATAATAGAGGAAGTACAGTGATAGTTCACAATTCAATCCAGAGAATATTTACTGAGTTATAATACTATGCTCAGTGTCAGAAATGCGAAGTTGAATAAGACATGGGTCCAGTTTTTTGTTTTAAATACTTATAAAGTCAAGTCCAAGACCTTGAACTGAAAGAGCATGTTACAGAGTTCCTTCTCTTAGCTGGGGGTGAGGGTGGGAGTGGTATGCCTTTAAAAAGTAAGATTCCTTAAAACATCCTATTTTTCTAATCATTAACTACCTAACCAAAGGTCAGAGAGCTGGAAAACTGCTATATTTTACTTACAAGAAGTGAATGGAATATAAATTGGAAATAAAAATTAAATATCACTGAAACTATAATGAGGTACAGGTACAATCTAAAGCCGTAAGGTCCTATATCGAGAAATTTTATTTGTACAAAGCAAAATATAACCAACTAACATTCACGGTGTTATTACAGTGCAAAGGGGCTTCTAAGTAAGAAATGTGCTCTGTTAAAGTGCTAGGGACACTGGCTTCCGATCCTGTAGAGAAGACCAATGTAGAAAGGCAGGTACAGCCACGAGGCAAAATGCTAGGAAGTGACAGAATGCCTCTGTACAATGTGCAGCTAGGTTATCACCCATGATAAATTGATAATCATTCATTAACTCTGAGAGCAATAGACAACTGGCAGGCTATTTCATGCCTCAAAGAATCTATGACAAAAATGACAGGTGACTTTGAATTCGGAAAATAAAATGGATTCTTGGAAACTGTTACTTTCATGCATTCTTCTTTCAAATAAACTTGGAGGCAGATATAGGTACTTGCTGCTAAGAAGGTCATGATTTCCACATCCATGATAAATGGGTTAATGTTTGCCAGTTGCATAAGCCTGTCAATCAACAATATACAGGTGAATTAGGCATCTAAGGCAGCGGTCACCAACTGGCGGTCCATGAGGTCCCAAAGTTTGGCGATCGCTGGTCTAAGGTATATCCTGATACAGAATCCACTCTAGGTCATAAGAGGGAAGGACTGTGCAAAATATACATCAAAAGCCTAAATTAAGCAGGGCCGATTAGGATCTAGGGATTATGTTTGCAGGTTTTCCTTGGCTGGCACCTCCTTGCCGCCACCACAGTGTTGGTGTTTCCAAATTAGGGCTTTTGTCTGGTTCTGTTTCCTTCCAATTCTCCATGTTCCCATGATCTGCACCGAAGGGGTCAGCTACCACCTAGCCTCCACTATCTCTAGGAAATCGTCTCTCCTGGACCCGTGATTATAACCCTGGCTGCACATCAGCATCACCTCAGCTGCTGTGAAAACATACCACTCAAGCCCAGGCTAACTACATCAGAGTCTCTGAGGTTCCCTAAAGAACAGTCAGTCCTGACCTACTGCTCTTGTAGATCGATCATTCCAGCCCTCTCCTGTCATCTCCCCCTGAACCCACAGGCACCTCACCAACCAGCTCTAAGCTAGAGCACTTTCCCTCTTCCTGACTGACTCCAGGAGCATCGGTGGTCCTTCTTCCTGGCTTCTACACTATTCTGTCCAGGCCTCCGTTAAAGCATTTACCACCATTTATTTTAACTGGTTGTGCATGTATCTATCTCCCCCATAAAAGAGGGGTGTTTTGTATTTTACATTTCAGTGTCTGAAGCATCCCCAATGGGTGGCACCAGAGTGAGAGTAACAGCCAGAAGCCAAAGAGACTAACCAGATTTCTGGAGTCAGGGCTAAGAAGTAACTACAAGATAGAAAACTGGAGACAAGGCTAAGGAAGATTAACCAGGTAGACACAGGATCAGAGTCAGGAGGAGGACACGGGAGAAGGGCGAATATGCTCTTTTGCCTCCACCCTGTACCCTGATTAAACCAGACTGGTTAAATCTGACCGTGCGTTGGAACAAACACTCCTGACAAGTCTATCTCCCCAACTACATCAAACTTAAGTTCTTTCACGCTTACTGCTCCCACACCTTTCGGCCTTCATCGTCTCTTGCCTAGACTTCTGAAACAGCATCTTGATTCATGCCCACACTGTTCATTTCTTGCCACTCCAGGCTAGAACAGACCACAGTTGCCTTTAAAATAACAAATCCGCCGAATCCGGTTTGGCTCAGTGGATAGAGTGTCGGCCTGCGGACTGAAAGGTTCCGGGTTCAATTCCGGTCAAGGGCATGTATCCTGGTTGCGGGCACATCCCCTGTTGGGGGCGTGCAGGAGGTGGCTGATCGATGTCTCTCTCTCTCATCGATGTTTCTAGCTCTCTATCCCTCTCCCTTCCTCTCTGTAAAAAATCAATAAAATATAAAATAATAATAAAAATAAATAAATAACAAATCCCTTCCCCTTAGCCTGCATTGGGAATTCCGCCATCGTTCTTAGAGAATGAAGTCTAAATTCTCTACCACGGCCTATCAGGCCTCTCAATCAGGCCCTACCAATCCCTTGAGCTATTCCCCACCATAATCAATACATTCACACTCAACAGCTCTCCATCAGTTCACAGCGTGGGTCCTATACACAGGCTGTTCTTACAGTGAAAATACCCAATCCACTGCCCACCCATTAGCCGTTTTAGAGATCCCGTAAACACCAGCCCCAACACTACCCCATTCATTAATTAATTCTTTTCAAAGGTGTTTTTGGGGGGTCCTACTATGTGACAGGCATTGGCATAAACATTCATCTAGTACTTCGTTAAATGTGAGTTATGACAGTTAAAATGTTAAATTTAAAAACACTTGTGAGTTTATCTTCTCCATCCATCTATAAAGATAACAGCCATACATTCTGGTCCAGCTATCTTGTTCTGACTCGGGTCCAAGAGGGACCCAGGGTGCCAGGCAAAGTCTAGTAAAGACTCCCTTGGAGGCCCCTGGAGCAGGCCACAAGATTGCTATTAGACTAAAGGCCTAAGTCTACATGCAGAAGACAAACAATGAACCAAAGTGAAGAAAGGTCAAAGCAAGCCTTCATCCCAGATGAGAAGGCTAGGGGTAAAAGTAAGGAATAAAGAAGGCAGAGATGAAACTGAAGTATGGAAAAACTGAAGACTGATTTTGAACTAACACCATGAACACAGACTTGGTACACTTTTCTGGATCAGGACCATAACCTTCAAGGGATAAAACCATTCTAAATGCATTACACTCATCTTCATAACAACCCTACAGCCTAACCTAGTACTAAGATTGCATGCTGCGAAAGTGTGCTGAATTAAGTAACATTTTTGCAAGCAATGATTACACATGTACTCATGTGCACAATGTGTATTCGTATGATCCAGAAGCTAAAACAGAGCCATTGAAACACTAAATTTTAGCACAGGATACCAGAGATCTAATCTAAAACTAGGGAGTTGAGTTAATACCTTCCATACAATACCTACCAAAGGACTAATGTATTCTACCATATACAAGTTACAGGCAAAACTAAACGATGGGCTGAAAGGTGGACATAAACTGTCATGTGGACTGAGCCACAGAGGAAAGCATTCTGCGTTTGGGGGAGAGGGAGCACATCCGAGCAGAGAGCAGCAGAGAATACACCTGGGCTCTCGAAGGCTTTCCAGTTCCTAGTTCAATCCCTTCCCAAGCTACAAGATGCGGTCCTGCCCATCAATCAGTTCTGAGATGCTCTGAATCCTTTTAATATATTCTTCTTAGCTCAAGCTGGTTTATGTTACCCCAAAACAAAAACCTAACACCAAACATAAATACCAGTTCCTGCCTCTGCTGCCATGCCTACAGCCAAAATAACTACTCCCTTGATAACTATTTCATTTCTTACTCCTCTTTCCAACCACAACTCATTCAGTAACATGGCAGCACCTGGCAACGGGAAGATGATGAAGCCATGGTCTCTGCACTCCAGGTCAAAATCTATTGCAGCACTTTTTCAAAATGTGAATCTTGATCAATTTGTAAAATCAATGTAGTCAGTCCCAAAAAGCACTTCCTAAAATTTAAGATGTATCTATATAATAAAAACCTAGGCAACCGTTAACAGCATAAGGACCAGAATGACCAGTCGCTATGATGCACACAGATCACCAGGGGACAGACACTCAATGCAGGAACTGCCCCTGGTGGTGAGTGCACTCCCTCAGTGGGAGCGCTGCTCAGCCAGAAGCCAGGTTCATGGCTGATGAGCGCAGTGGCAGTGACAGGGGCCTCTCCCACCTGCACAGCAGCGCTAAGGAGCAGCAAGCAGGCGGGTGGTAAGGAGCAAGGGGTCCCAGACTGCGAGAGGGCACAGGCCAGGCTGAGGGAACTCCCCGCTCCCACCCCAACGCACCAATTCCGTGCACCAGGCCTCTAGAAAGAGAATAAAACGAGAGTGCATCAAAAGAGGCAAGTTAAATGTTGTTTTCTATAACTTTTGTTTCAGTTACATGTGTGTGTTGGAAAGCAATATTGCATGTATTTTTTTGTTTGTTAATTCTCACCTGAGGATACTTTTTTCACTGATTTTGAGAGAGAGTGGAAGGAAGGGGGAGAGACAGAGAGAAACATCAATGTGAGAGAGAAACATTGATGGGTTACCTCCAACATGCTTCCCACTCTCTTCATCCTCGACTGGGACTGGGGATTGAATCTGCAACCCAGGTACATGTCCTTGACTGGAATCTAACTTGAGACCCTTCAGTTAGAAGGGTCTAACTACTCAGCAACACTGGCCAGGGCTACTATGTATTTCTTACTCTGAGTCATGAACAGAGTTCGAAAAATACCAGTGGGTCCCTATTTCCTAATAATCACAACACATGCGAAAGAAGAGGATGGTCAAAACTTGTGCCTTAGAGAATTCATTTGTGCTTTAACTAATAAAAATAATAATTTTAATTGTCATAGCCTTAGTTTGTGTTGATTTTACAAACTCTTGGAAACAGATGTTTGCCTCGAGTAGATTAAACATTCCTTCTTGTTTAGATTTAATTTGCTAAGCAAATCTTTTTCTCTTTGCCTTCAACAAAGAAAGTTCAAATCAGCATGTAAGAATTATTATAAACTCTTAATTAGTTAAGTGTAAATTCAGTAAGTTCCTATTATACTAACAATGAATGCTGACCAGTCAAAACCCCAACTACCTACCTATAAGAGATGACAAATTAGCCTGCAGAAAAGAAAACCATGCAACAAAAGATAGCTGTGTGCAAAAATGTCAAAGGCAAATGATAACTCTAAATTGTTTAAGGTAACTTCCAAAAAACATTAATTAAAGAGAATGTAAAAGAATACATCAAGTAAGCCTTGGGCATTTTCTGGTATTTCTTATATTTTCCAAGTGTCTAGAGTCTAAGAATCTTATTTCACTACAAAAAAAACTGAAGTAAAACATAATTATCCTCTAACGTAAAGATTGTCAATCTCCATCAGATAGTGGAAGTTATGATACCCTTGACTAGTCAACAGAATATTTACTGAATGCCAGGATATTATGAAAAACTACTGGAAGCTAATTCCAGCATGTCATAAATGCAAGAAGTTTCATCAAAAGGTTGATGACAGTAGGGGGTTCAGCAGGGCTGAATACAGAATCTGCTGCTGGAAATGGCTAAAGGCATTTCCCCACACCTAAAGATTTGCATAGGTGATTGCTTACTGCCAGACAGCTGGCCAAATACCTGAACAGCCAAAGGCAGTACCCCCAATCTAACAACGCCCCCTATATCCCAAACTTACCTTTCTTATGCATATCTATTTTGCCTTAGGACAAATTATGTTAATAAAGAGCAAGGGTTCTGGAGGTTTGTGAGAACCTGGTTCCTATAGCTAAGCTCCTCTGACTTCCAAAAATCATTCCAAAATTATGTTTCATCTCTAGACTCTTTAATAATTTACCTCAGCCCTTCTCCAGATTCCTGAACTCTTCTAGATGCTGGACAAGATCCCCGGCATTAATGGTGCCCAAACTCAGGGGCCTCTGGAGAAGAATTCGCCAGAGTGACAAACAGCGCCAGTAATTGATGGTAAGATCAACTGTGCATAATAAAGCCCATATCAGCTTCGGAAGTCCTCAGATCCATAAATGCATGATTCTTTTTGTTTAAGCCAGACTATTAAGGGGAAGAATTTGATTAAAAGGCAAATTATAAAGAAACTGGAATTTCAAAAGGTATTTTTTTTTAATTAGGCTCAGGAAAGAGTGCCATTATTGTATTTAAAAATGGCATTTCTTGCCAAAACTGGTTTGGCTCAGTGGATAGAGCATCAGCCTGTGGACTGAAAGGTCCCAGGTTCGATTCCAGTCAAGGGCATGAACCTTGGTTGTGGGTACATCCCCAGTGAGGTGTGTGCAAGAGGCAACTGATCGATGTTTCTGTCTCATCGATGTTTCTAACTCTCTATCCCTCTCCCTTCCTCTCTGTAAAAAAATAAAAATATAAAACATAAAATAAAAATGGTGTTTCTTGTTCAAATTAAAACCCTAATTCATATTTGGGACCAAAAGTCTATAATTTCTAAAAAGCTGCTCAATCCTCTGCCCCTGGAGAAGAAAGTGAGCAGAGAGATCAAAGCTGTCAGCTCCCTCCCTAGGAGGTTCTTTAATGCTTTGTTTAAAAATCACCGAAGAACGCATTGGGATAAACAAATGGGGAAAATAACTCCAAGAGCTAGTCATTGCTTTGGAAAGCGAAATAGGAAAAAAATTCAGAATCTGTGATTTTATTTGGTTTAATGTGCTTATTGTTGTCTATTAAGCATGCCTTTAATTTAATTGGGAAAAGAAACGCAGCCGAATCACTTACTGAATTTTCCCCAAAAGCAAGCAGGAGGTGGGGATCCTGTAACATGAATGTCCCCTCTAGGAAAAGTCTCCTTCTCACCATGAAAAGTTTTACAAAATTTAGAAATGTGTCTGGGATTTCTGTTCTCCTAAGGAGGGAAGCTGGCTTAAAAATGAATATGCACAACCGTTGGATTTCAGATATTAGATAGGTTTTGAGTAAACTTTCCGATGGTACAGAATCAAACCAAAGGTGTTTTTTCTCAAGACAAAGATGGCAGAAAGGACACAAATGAAAGATACAAACTGATTCTAAGCAATAAGATTGATGTTTCCATAATAAAAGGAAGTTTTTAAATAATAATGGACCGTGTTCAAAAGTTAACATTAAAACTGCTAAAAAAAAGTCAGTAAATCATCTCAGTTACAGAATTTGCCAAAGTAAATGCTTTAGATAGTGATAATTAATTTTAGAATCTCAAAATTGTTGAAATATACATAAGTAATATATTGAATATGAAGGTCCAGTAGCTCAGGGGAAACCAGCTTCACTCTTTGACATTTAAATAGAACAGGCTAGGTCAAAACTGTTCTGCCAGCCAAGGACAAAGTTTTTCCAGCAGCAACGGCCCAGCAGGAAAAAAAAAAAAAAATGTGATCATAACCAAAACCAATTTGGCTCAGTAGATAGAGCGTCAGCCTGCAGACTGAAAGGTCCCACAATCAATTCCGGTCAAGGGCATGTATCCTGGTTGCGGGCACATCCCCAGTAGGGGGAGTGCAGGAGGCAGCTGATCTATGTCTCTCATCAATGTTTCCAACTCTTTATCCCTCTCCTTTTCTCTCTGTAAAAAATCAATAAAATATATTTTTTAAAAAAATAAAAAAATAAAAATGTGGTCATTTTAAATCAAGCTTTTCCCACTGGCAACAACTTCTAAGGATGAGTGTGGCAATTTGCATTTAAATGGCTACAGCTTACCTCCAGATGTTTGGTAACTTAGAAACTTTGGATTTTGCTGAATTAAATTAAATAAGAAAATAAAATTAACTATCTACATATTTTGAAATAACAAAATGCTAAAATGTTCATCTGAAATTGCCTCCCATGAAAAATCTACAGGACAGAATTAAATTTATTAAGTATGTCTTGTATTTTTGAAACATATTCTTAAAAATATAAAGGTATTACTAATCTGAAAAATGCTAACTATTTAACTTACCAGCTAAAAATGTAAGACTTCTAAGAGTTTAAAATTAAAATTAAATTTGGAAAAATCATATAGTTGTGATAACAAAATGCATAAAGTATAAAATTTTTATTTTTTGAGAAAATAATTCTTGTATTTTCTCTAGAAAAATCAGTAATTATACTACATGTGGTAAAATGTCAACCTAAAATATGTTGTTTATATTGTCTAATTAAAAAAGAGTATTAATTCTGTGATCTGAACCAAATTTTTAATATAAAAAACAATTTAAATTTAATTAATATACTTCAATAATTATAAAATTATATAATCTTTAAAGTATATAATCTAATACATGTATATCTGATAGTCTTTCCAAGTTAAATTTCAAGATTTTAACTGAGAGATGATTTTTAGAAAACTCCAAGGACCTGGGGTGATTCAAAGAATTTGTTCTCTCTTCTTAAAAGAAATATTTTTTAATTAAGCTGGTCTAATATACTTGAAATGACATGGAAAGTTTTATCAAATAAAAGTTAATACACATATTTACTTATGTACATATATTTTAGGCATTATGAAGGTTTTGGCCTCTAAGGAGGGCAAAATAAAATAGGTAAAAATATTTCTTAAAATTCAAAAGCAGTGGAATTTTAAGGTGGACTTTTAAGACAAAGGCCTCAGGCATTTGTGCCTCATAAATCAAACATATAAATTTACTAACTTTGATTTTTCTGTAAAGTTACCTACTTTAACTACTTAATAAATTAGCTTTTTAAAATATAATCAAGGTTTCATATAATTCCAATTAAATGAGAAGCCAATTTTTATAAGCAATTAGATTTAACAAAAGCCCAGGTAAAAATTTGCATAACTCCAGTCCTCTGAAATAGTTATTAAGGCCTCCCATAATCCCTCTGTATATGCACATAAGCCAAAAAGGAATACTCTTTTAAAGTAAATTCTAAACTTGATAAAAAGAAGAAATTTAAAAATTTTTCAATCTCTTCCACTAATATTTACAGGGTAAACTAAAAATTGTTATTCATGTGTTAAATCTAATAATTAGTAATAGTCACCATAATTAGAATGGGAGTCCTTTAATGTAACTACATGGCCTGGCAATATTGGTAAGCATCCAAAAAGCAACTACACTTACTGTGTTATTGATGTAAAAAAAGGAAAAAGAATTTTTTTAAAGAAACTCTTTAATGTGACCTAAAAGTTACTCTGGAAGTAAATAAAGAAAGGTTTCCTTTAAACATCTAGAGAACGGTAATTAGAAATCAACATATTAGGCCTCAAAAAAAAAAAAAGCAAGTCATTTGTGTCTTTTCCCTTCCTAAATGAAGCTTATATAAAAATACTCAGATTGATAGAAAAAATTTAATTAAGGTCATTTACTGGCCATACCCAAGGACAAATAAAGTTAGAAAACAAATCTTATTTCAAACTAATTTAAATTGGCAAATTGAAATAAGTTAATATTCAAAGAAAACTTTGTTGTACTGAGCAGAAACCTCTTCTTGAAGTATTAACTAAATTTTTACTGATGGTTCAAAAACTGCATGCAATGAATCCAGTACACTCATATTTCTGTGCAGAAAATTTAAATTAAAAGTTATCAAGACTGCATTGCAAAATTTCCAAAAACCTCCTTAATATTATTTAAATCAATAAAAGGGGGATAGCCAGGACTGGTTTGGCTCAGTGGATAGAGCATCAGCCTGCGGACTGAAGTATCCCAGGTTCGATTCCAGTCAAGGGCATGTACCTTGGTTGCGGACACATCCCCAGTAGGGGGTATGCAAGAGGCAGCTGATCAATGTCTCTCTCTCATCTATGTTTCTGATTCTCTATCCCTCTCCCTTCCTCTCTATAAAAAAATCAATAAAATGTATTTTTTTAAAAAAGGGGGGAGGGATAGTAGAATAATCTCCTGTAAGAAAAAATCCTGTAAGAAAATTACATCAAGCCTTAATTGCTTTAATTTTTTTACTTTGAAAATTATTTTTTCATTTGTAATGCTGATAGAAAGATACCCATGAAGACACGCATGTTGTTAAAATAAGCCAAAGGAAAATCATTTGGGCAAAAGATGAAAGGATCCCACGTCTAGTTTTTAAAAAGATTGCTTTATTAACCTTTGGTTGAGAATATGTTGATATATTTCCAGAAAACTTCTCCAAGCCTGTGTAGATTCCTGCACCAATGAATCCCAGAGAGGAACTGACAGGACTGCTCCAGCCACAGAATAGGAGTGGCCCCAAGAAACACGCTGATGAATAGCAGTTCTTCTATTACAGACAAAGCTAATCCTCACAGTCAGCTGGCCTGGAGGTCAGTTCCTCCCAGTGTACCAATAGCAATCAAGGCTTAACTACAACAAGACTGTGTACCCAGCCCACAAAGGGATGCACCAAGAGTGTCCATCTCAGATGATTGGGGAGGTGGAGCTACTGGGCCATAAAGGACAACTAGCACACAAAGCCACTCCATCAACACTGGGAAGCAGCCAAAATGCAGAGACAAAGAAACATGTCACAAATGAAAGAAATGGAGGAAAGCAAACTACTGGACATAAGAGTTCAAAACCACATTTCTAAGGTTGCTCAAGAATATTCTACAAAGCACCGAGAAACTTAGTGAGACCTCTGAGAAATTTAGTGAGACCTTCAAGGATCTTAGTGAGAATGCCAAAAAAAAACGGAAAAGGACTAGTCAGAAATTAAGCACACACTGTCTGAAATAAAGAATGATATACAGAAATCCAACAGCAGACTAGAGGACCCCAAGAATCAAACTAAAGATCTGAAATATAAGGAAGCAAAAAACACCCAACCAGAAAAAAAAAAAAGAGTCCAAAAATGTGAAGATAGTTAAAGAGTCTCTGGGACAATATCAAGCGTATCAACATCAGAATTGTAGGGGTGCCAGAAGAAGAGAGAGAACAAGCTATAATGACCAAAAACTTTCCCTACCTGGTAAAAGAAATGGACTTACAAGTCCAGGAAGTGCAGAGAACCCCAAACAAAAGGAATCCAAAGAGGAACACACCAAGACACACCATAATTAAAATGCCAAGGGCAAAAGATAAAGAGAGAATCTTGAAAGCAGCAAGAGAAAAACATTTAGTTACCTACAAGGGAGTACCCATATGACTGTCAGCTGATTTGTCAACAGAAACTATGCAGGCCAGAAGGGAGTGGCAGGAAATATTCAAAGTGATGAAGAGCAAGAACCTACAACCGAAAGTGCTCTACCCAGCAAATCTATCATTCAGAATTGAAGGTCAGATAAAGAGCTTCACAGACAAGAAAAAGCTAAAAGAGTTCATCACTACCAAACCAGGATTATATGAAATGCTGAAGAGTATTCTTTAAGAAGAGGAAGAAGAAGAAAAAAAGATAAAAAATTATGAACAACAAAGTGATAACAAATACATACCTATCAACAAGTGAATCTAAAAATCAAGTGAATAAAAAATCCAATGAACAGAATAAACTGGTGAATATAATAGAAATGGGGGCATACATAGAAAGGGAATGGACTGACAATTCTCAGGGGAAGGCAGTGTGAAGGGTGCAGGAAGAGATTGGACAAAAATCTTACACCTATGGATGAGGACAGTGGCAGGGGGTAAGGACATGGCATGGGGGTGGGGAATCAAGTGGAGAGGAGCTATTGGAGGTGGGGAAGAGGAACATCTGTAATAAACTAGACAATAAAGATTTATTTTTTTTAAAAAAGGGAAGAATTGAAAAAAAAAAAAAACAGGCTAATGAGACAAGAGGAGAAAGAGTCCAGAGAAGGAAGATACTGAAGACGCCTTGCCATATACTAGCAGTCAGCAACTGTGCGTCGCTGCAGGTTGCCCAGGACCAAGCCAGAGAAGGTCAGACCTGCATTGCCACTGTTTGTCCACCATCCAGAAATGAAATATCACATTGCTCACATGTATACATAAAAAATTTGTTGGACAATGAAATTGAGACTCAAAGAACTGTTGGCCCAGAAAGAAATGTACTGCAGACTAATCCCTTTGATGCCTGTCAGCAATTTAAAGGGATATGATAGAACTCTATCCTTTCCATTGAATTTCAAAATTTTACGTTCTTGTTAAATTTATAAAATTTAAAAGGAGGATATGCCCGAAGCTAATTCCAGCACATCATAAATGCAATAAGTTCCATCAAAAGGTTGATGGAAGTTGGGGATTCAGCAGGGCTGAATACATATTCTGCTGCTGGAAATGGCTAAGGCATTTCCAAATACCTAAAGATTTGCATAGATGATTGTTTGCTGCCAGACAGCTGAGGGCATTTCAATCTACATGTTATTGCCTCCTACTGACCAAATACCTGAACAGCCGAAGGCAGTTCCCCCAATCTAACAATGCCTCCTGTATCCCAAACTTACCTTTGATATGTATGTCTACTTTGCCTTAGGACAAATTGTGTTAATAAAGAGCAAGGGGTCTGGAGATTCAGGAGAACTTGGTTCCTATAGCTAAGCTCCTCTGCTTTCCAAAATCATGTTTCCTCTCTAGACTCTTTAATAATTTACCTCAGCCCTTCTCCAAATTCCTGAACCCTTCTAGATACTGGATAAGACCCCCAGCATTACAGAACACCATAAATAATGTGAGATGTCATGAAATACTAATTGTTAAAATCCATCATAAAAACTTAGAACAGGTTTAGTGGCAGAAAATGATCACATCACAAGCATGTTTCTATAGAAAAATCTATTGTACAAAAGCATGGCAGTCAATGTCTATGTTTTTTAAAAAACATGTATTTGCTGCTTATTTATTCATTCCATTAGGAAAAAAGTATGTAATTAAAGATTAAGAACAACATACATGACATCCTAAGGATACACCATCACTTATATAGTACTGGGGCTGGGGATGAATAATCTAACTCTCATCATGAGAGAATATCAGAAAAACCCCTATTAGGGACATCCTATAAACTACCCAGCTTGAATTCTTCAAAAAAGTATTAATGTCATGAAAGACTAAGAAAGGCTGAGGAACTATTCCAGATTAAATAAGATTAAAAAGTATGTAAACTGTATGTAACATGTGATCCTCTACTGATCTTGGAATGAAAAAAAAATGCAACAAAGGTCATTACTGGAATAATTGACAAAATTGGAAATAGGGAGTATAGATACAAGTATTGTGTGAATGTTAAATTTCCTGGATTTAAGTAAGTGTGCACTGATGATGTAAGAGAATACCCTTGTTCTTAGGAAACACATACTAAAGTAGTAAGGAGAGGGACACATGTGTGTAAGGGACACATGTGTGTAATCTACTCTCAAATGGCTTAGAAAACAATAAAGTGTGTATGAAGATAGAGATAAGAATTAAGCATGTTAAATCAAATATGGCAAAATGCTAAAATTTACTGAATTTGGGTACAGGGCATATGAGAATTCTCTGTACTATTCCCCTCAACTTTTTATAATTCTGAAATTATTTCAATATAAGGTGTCCTGAAAAAAATGGCATACATACTTTTAATAATTATTCATTAAATATTTAAATCTGAAAATACATCAATTGAGCTATCAGGAAAAAAAAAGTGCGAATATATTTTTTGAGACACCCTGTATATAATGCTTTTAAGCACTCTGACCAATTTTAAAACATATTTAAAAATAAGAATGCAGTTACACTTCATCTTTAATTTTAATGCTAATTAGAAACTAAAATATACTTTCCAATAGAAAATATCTAAAAATCAACATAGATAAATATTTTATGAGAAGATTAAAGCATCAGCTAGCACAGCAATTACAGGCTGGTGCTCAGCTTATTTTTCCATTTGGATTTCATTTTAGACTCATCAAGGATCCCCTGAGCAAGATTAAGACACTTTATCTCTTATCTATAAATAGATTATTACCTTTGAATGAAACAAAGTTCTGTAAAAACATAGGAAGACTGCCCTCGTCACCTGGGTGAAGAACTGCACAGGTCCACACTGGCTCCTACTCTCACTCGTCTCTGAAAGCTCATTAGCAGGAAGCACAATTCAAATACAGAACATGCAGGGCATTCAGACCAATCTCTGGAAACAAAAACTACCGAAGGTGCTACTTAGGATGTCTTAACCTGTGAATGATTCTATAAAAAATATGTAAGCATTCAACCTATACTTAATTTTAGTTTCCCAATGATTCCTTGTGTGTTTGTTTGTTTTTTGTTTTTTTTGAGGTAATAAAGATATGGGAAGAATACAAACTCAGCACAAACCACAAGAGCCTCAGAAAAGCACACGCCACATTTTACAACTCCACTCCCCTCAAACCCATAGAGAAAATGCCACATGCCGTGACAATAACCAGAGGCTTTCACTCATGGGAAGAAGAACCCAGAAAAGTGACAGGCAACCCTTTCTGCAATTTAGCAAGTATATATTCCTCCAATATAGAATGAAGCACTTTTTAAAAAAATGTTAATCAAAGTAATATATAGCATACTAGAGGGCTGGTGCATGAAATTCATGCACTTGGAGGTGAGGGGTCCCTCAGCCTAAATTGCAAGAGGGTGCAGGCCAGGCCATGGGACCCCAACAGTGCAGGTGCACGATCGGGGCCGGGGAGTGACCGCAGGTCTCCAGGGTGTGTCCAGCCTGTCTCGCTCAGTCCTGTTTGGCCAGACCCCAGCAGCAAGCTAACCTACCATCGAAGCATCTGCCCCCTGGTGGCCAGTGCCTGTCATAGTGAGCGGCTGAGCAGCCTTAGTATATCATTAGAATATTATGCTTCGGTTGAATGGCTGACCGGACGACCAGACATTTAGCATATTTGGCTTTTATTAGATAGGATGGTTAAAAAGTCAAAGAGTACAAAATAGCTCCCCCCAAGGCAATCATATAAAATCATTGCATTTTGGGGAACTTCTGGTAATTATTCCCAACTTTCTAATATACTTTTTCCACTAGTTCACTTTTCACCCTTAAATACCTCTAAGACATGACCTGTTAGGACACGATGCTTTAGTCAACTTACACTTCCCCTGAACACCCCCTCCCTTCCTCTCAATGGGTAGCAATTTTAGTTGTCCTGTTGGCTACTTTTAAGACATACTTCCAATTTTATTTTTGTTCTATCAAATGCAAATACTTGACTCCTCCTTCACAAAATAAGGTTATCAGAACTTATACCCGTTCTTCTACGTCTCCCAACTGCTGTCAGCTGTGCTTTTCCTCCATTGTCAAGACTTAAGATTCACATTCCATTATGTAGACATAATTAAATAAGTCTTGCATGCATTGTCTGTAGCAATGGCTTTTAAACTGCAATGAGCATCAGAATCATCGCCTGGAGAACTTGTTAAAACACAGACGGATGGGCCTCACCCAGTGAGTTTCTGATTCAGTACATCTGGGGTGTGGCCTGAGACTTTGCGCTTCTAACACGTTCCCAAGTACAGTGCACATAGTTTTGTCGGTCCATTTCTTCTCTTAAAATACACACACACTAACCTCATCCAAGCAGAGATACTAGTGTACATATACACTAAACACACATGCATGCTTGTACATGGATACATTCATGTGTATGTGTTTGTGTATATATATATGGCTATATACGTGTGTGTGTGTGTGTGTGTGTACATGTGCATTTGCTTGGATGAGATTGGCTGCAGTGAAAACAGAAATATACAAATTCAAGTTACAGCTGAAGAAATAAATAGCAGACAGGACTTGATGTTTAACTAAAG
>PVJN01027454.1:0-28078 GCA_004026805.1 Lasiurus borealis
TTTGTGTACTCCGGGAGTTAATAAGTGGTATGTAATTACTGTTTGGGTTTAAATTTCTATGGTTATTATATTGCTTTGATAGAACAGCTTATTCATTTCCTTTACTTACTTTTATATTGGGTATTTGTTTTTTAATTTATTTATAAGAGCAATTTTCTACTAAAGGTAGCAACACTTTGTCACAAGTTGCAAATATTTTTCTGTTGGTCATTAATTTATGGTAATTATTTTCTTCTTTACACTTTTATCTCCTTACCAAATCTTATGCTGTGAATATGTATTGCTTTTATATACAAAAATATATTACTAATAAAATAACAATAGTGATTAGCATTTGGAAGTTGATTACATAAATGTATTTTTATATAAATAATGTGTTATAATAATCTTAGTACAGTGGTACTTCGAGATATGAGTTTAATTCGTTCTGTTACCTTGAGGCGTGGGAAACTAGGAGACACTCGAGTCACAGTAAACTGGTGGGTCGTGTGCAGCCTGCCGATCCGCGAGATTACTCCTATCTCAAATGTTGCTAGTATTTCAAAGAAAAAATCGCTCCCTCGATGGCTCGTATCTCAAAAATCTCTTATGTTAGGGCACTCGTATCTCGAGGTACCACTGTATTATTACATTTAATCATGATTCTTCTTAAAATGTGCAATAAGAAATATTTCACTCCATAATGTGATCAAAAACTCTATAATTATTTCAAAATGTACACCAGATTATAAACTACCAAAACACATTAATCTATTAAAAATTCTTAAAAAATAAATAAGTGAGAACATTAAATGAACTACCTTCACACAGATATTGTGCAGGGTAAAGTTAATATTTGGTTAACTTTTTGCGACCAAAAGTTTTAGACAACCACAAAAATTATCCAATTTGCTATGCTATTTATACTGTAAGCTATACTGATGTTTCTGTAATACTATAAATAAAAGATATCATGTATTAAATACCCATCATATGATTTTTTAGATATTATCTCCTTTGGTAGGTGTTACTTTAAAATAGTGTAAGTGAAGAAACTGAGGTTTAGAAATGTTAAGTGACTTGTGGATACCTGCTACCAGAATTTAAAATCAATTTTCTTGATCTCAAAACATATTCTTCTTCCACTATGGTGAGAAATTCCTGAAATGGTCATCTCTGTTGGCCATTTTATACTTTTGTAATTAATATTTATGTAATAAAGAAAATGTTTAAGAAACTGAGATGGCTCCATTTTGCTTTATATGAGGCTGTGGAAATTTTAAATGAACTCTGATTTAGTTTTACTAAACTGCAGAAGTGAGAATTATATGCAAAGGGACAAATGAATATAAATGTCACAGAATGATATAGGAGAAAAAATCTAGAAGGTTTTAAAGTGTATATTCAAGATAATATCTAAAAAGAATGTAGGGGAGGGTGAAGGTAAGGAGGAGAGATCAACTAAGGGACATGTATGCATGCATATAAGCCTAACCAATGACACAGACTACAGGGGGGTGAGGGCATGAGTCAGGGGGATGGGGGAAGTAATGGGGGAATAAGGACACATATGTAATATCTTAATAAAGAATTTTTTTTAGAAAAAAAAATGTTTTTGGATAAATGTAAGTTAAATATATGGTTCAAAAAGATAAGTTTTACAAATATTCCAAATAAATTATTGTGATATGGCTTTTCAAGTATAAAAAATATGCAAAAGAATTATGAGGCATAATTTTCATAAACATAAATAAACATTGTATTTAAAAATTATAAACATGAAACTGTAGTGAATTGGTAAAATGTGAACTCAAGAGCTACTACATTGGAAGGGCAGCTCGGCAATATTTCTGAGAAAACAAATAAATAGCCTCCCATGTTCTCATCACAATATCAGAATATCTACCCTAACACAGAAATTTAAGAGTGATCCCAGTGCATTGCTAATTTATGACTTAATTACATAGTGCAAATATTACTTACATAAATCCCTAAGTATTTATATTATCTACCCATCACAATATAAAATTCAGTACAATATCATGTGCATATGACACTCAGCTATCTAACTTCAGAAGGCAGACAATCTAGATGTAACAAGATACATATATTTTACTAAAACAATCCCTGACCTTAAAACCCACTTTATTTTGTTTTGAATATAACTAGAGGCTCAGTGCACTAATTCATGCACAGGTGGGGTCCAGTTGGCCAGCCCCCAATTGAAGCAGGTAGGCAGAGGGGAGGGGTTGCAGGCAGTTGGTGGGCTGGCCTCATTCCCAATCAGGGTGAGTGTGATCAAGGGGCAGGGCCAGCCAAGGGGAAGGGCTGCAGGTGGTTGTTTGGCCCCATTCCCTGGTTGAACTATTGATTGAATTCCTGGTTGAGGGGACAATTTGAATATTAGCCTTTTATTATATAGGATTTAATAAGCTTGGTATTATAATTTATAATAAGTTAGAAATCACAAATAGGAGGGGCCTTGGTGATTGAGATTTTGGAGACACTTTGTTAGCACCAAAACTAAGAATGTTTAAGAAATGCATATTGCTTACTAAAAAAGAGAAGGAAACAAACACACACATATACACAAACAGTGGTACCTCAAGAAACGAGTTTAATTCATTCCGTAACCTTGAGGGGGGAAACTAGGAGACGCTCAAGTCCGGTAAACTGGTGGGTCCTGTGCAGCCAGCTGATCCGCGAGATTACTCCTATCTCAAATGTTGCTCGTATTTCAAAGCAAAAATCGCTCGCTCGAAGGCTCGTATCTCAAAAATCTCGTATGTTAGGGCACTCGTATCTCGAGGTACCACAGTACACGAGAATTGATGTGAGAAATCATTAGACTGGTGTTTTTTAGTAAAGGGGTAAGTCACTGCATATACCTTAGCATGTTGTGAGCACTATTATGTGAGCACAGTACAATAATTGATTTCCATAACAAAACTGAGTCAAAAGCGTTTAATTATTATCAATATCATCTACTGAAGTAAAGTAATAAAGTGTGTATTAAAAATATTTCCACTTAAAATGTTAAAAATTAAGAAAATTCATTGTCTGAAGTTTCCAAATAGCTGAAAAAAAGTTTCCTAAAAGTCGCCAAAACTGGTTTGGCTCAGTCGATAGAGCGCCAGCCTGTGGACTGAAAAGTCCCAGGTTCGATTCCAGTCAAGGGCATGTACCTTGGTTGTGGGCATGTCCCCAGTAGGGGGTGTGCAGGAGGCGGCTGATCGATGTTTCTCTCTCATTGATGTTTCTGACTCTCTATCCCTCTCCCTTCTTCTCTGTGAGAAATCAATAAAATATATTTAAAAATGTTTTTTTCCTAAAAGTTATTCACTTACGGAATCCAAAATTTACCAGTGTTCATAGAATATACATTATTTTTCTTTGCGAAGGCCTTATTAATGTGAGAGAAAAAAAATAAATCAAACAAATAGATATGTTAATTTTGGATTTGGAGTAGGAAAGTGATACCAGATGAAAAATGGAAAGATGCTTGGGTCATCAATCCTTAGTGTCCATAAAATTCTTTTCAGTTTTCTCTTAAAAATTCCCAACTTATTTTCCTTTTTTTAGACCTTCCTCTTTGTTTCCCTGTACCCCATCATATTTATTTTTGCATGGATATTTTAACATTTTAAGTTCTATTTACATTAAGATCACATTTAATAAAATGAAGAAAAACACAACAAACACTATATTATAAATGAGTAAAGTAATTTATGTTTCAAAAGAATATACAGACCAAACAAAATACTGGGGGGAGAGGACATTGTGGATGATGAGTTGATAAAGAACTCCCTTTTTGTCTGACTAGGAAAGCCACCAAAACTGTTGGAATTTAGACTTGGAAGACCAAATTTCTGTATACTCTCCTACAATATAGAGAATGAATCTCTTTGACACAATTCCTTGTAATTTATATAACATTTTATTTGTAAACTTACATTCTATGAATTTATTTCTTTTTATTTCTATCATTTGTTTTAGATTTCACATTATTTGAAGCATAAATATAAATGTGTGTATTTCAACACTCTCAATATTTAAGTACAATCAGTATGTTATTAGGAAAGATTTAATAAAAAATTTGAAATATGAAAGGTAAACAGGGAAAAAAAGGAAAAAAGAAAGAAGTTACCATAGGTGCAGGGGAAATAAGTTTGTACTTATAAAGTGAAATCTCATCAATTTGAAACATTATACACTTTACTAGTATCCCAGTGCACAAAATTTGTGCACATTAAAAGGGGATTAATTAGAAGAGTTATTCTAATATTGCTATTTGCCTTTTTTCTATAATAGAAGTGTCAGAAATGAAAGAAAATTAGTAAAATGTATATGCAAATCTTCCTCCTGTTAGAGTCTGGGGCACACCATGGGATCCAGAGTCAAGTCCACGCCTACCTGTGACACCTCAAAATCATGCAAAACCACCCAGACCCAGATGGCCCCATCCCCATTGGGCAAAATCTAGGGCCAGCCGGCCCCACCCCTGTCAAACTCAGCCGGGCTGGGGGATCAGCCTCAGTTCCCCTGACCAGCCCTGCCAGGTGGGGAGCCTTGGCCTGAAGTACCCTGTCAAGCCCCACCAGGCAGGAGGCACAGCCTCAGGTCCCCTTCCCTGGCCCAGTACCACGCAGCCTCAGGTCCCTGCTGATTGCTCCTTAAGGCTCCTTATGGGAACTCAGCCTCCACTGTGGGTGCAGCCATCTTGTGTTATGGAAACCCCACCTCAGCTGTGGGTGCTGCCATCTTTGTGATGGTGTGATGATCAATTTGCATATTTATCTTTATTAATTAAGATGTTATTTTTTTCTAAAGCAATTAAACATTTTTCTCTCAGGTTCACTAAAGGCCATTTCAAATAGGAAATTTTAACCTATCAATAGGAAAAATTTCTAGCTTATGATGTTGATCTCAAGTAATAGATATCCTGAATATGCCTAGAATTGGTGGCACAACTCCCGTATTATTTGAAGATGAATATATCACTTAGTTTTTAATAAATTGATTTTCAAAATAATTTTTATCAAGGTATTTTTATCTTTATAGTCTTTAAAAGTTCCTCTGAGAAAATAATAATAAAAGAGACATTCTTTCTCTTTCCCAAATTAATCTGATGATGACAAGGATGGGAAAGTTGCTAATATTTAAATCCCTAAGGTTTCATGCCAGCAGGATTTGTAGCATGTCCAGGCAAACATAAAAGGACCTATGCACTCAGTGACATCTGTGTCTAGTTCTGATAGATTTTTCTCTTGCCTCCTCTCTATCACCTTCTCATTGCCTTCTCAAACATTTAACAGCTCTAATTTGTACAGATGAATATGACTGTGATCAAGAAAAATTTCCTCTCTTGTGATTTATTGTCCTTCACTTTCTAACCCATTAAAATACATGCATTTTAATTAAAAGACAGAGGAAGTATTTATAAGAAAGTCTAGATTTTCCCCCAAAAGACAAAAATGTTCAAGTTATAAATGCCTGAAAATATGCCTTTTTTTCTTGTTTTTAGATAAAAGAAAATATGCTAGATACACAATAGTCCCTCCGTAAATGCCTATTTTACTGATATAATTTTGTAGGGCTATCTATCTATATTAATTCTAGGTTAAAGACAGCATAAAATCAACAACTAATTTTAAAGGTCATTAGTTCGAAGGATTGGGATATTTAAAGATATATTTAAATGCAACTTATTTTTAGTTTCTTCAAGGTATTCATAGAAACAAATAATAAGTAATTAGCTTGGTTTATTTTAAAATTGATATATTTATGCCAGGGAAATTAAGCTGCTTATAAAGTTAGTGACTTCATACTCTCATAGTTTTTCTTATATTAAGCAATTATAACTTGGAATAAAAAGCTATAAATTTGAGAATGTAAGACCTCAATACTTACCCTGACTACACTGAAGTCCAGTTTAGTCTCCTGTGCACACTGTAATATTAGCTGAAAGCAATTTTTACTTTGATTTGTCATTCCATTTTCATAATAACGCTGTAAAATCCTTTGTTGTTCTACAGTAAATACAGAACGTAGATTCATCTAAAAATAAAAGAAGATACTCTGAAAATTGGAATAAAAACTGTGTATGTGTAGAATTTGCAAGTTTTTTTTTTTTAAATTCAGTGCTTTGAAGCTGCAAGATATTTTAAAGTCAATTAATCTCCATTAGTGGACAAAAATCTGTGTGCCAAAGGGAGTCAGATTTTCACTAAAAAATTATACATAATGGAAATACATTGAATTTGCTTAGAAAAAACACCAACATTAAAGACAATAAAATGAAAGCTTTATCTGGATAGTGTCTTTCACTGAAATAAATATTTATGGCTAATAAAGCCAGAGATGGTGGTAGCAATATGTGGTCAATTATCAACAGGGACACTCACTGTTCTTTGTCAAGCAAGGCATCTGGTATATGTCTTATAGCCAGAAGCTGTGCTCTGGAACAAAAGTGTCTTCTTTTTCTTTCTTTCTGAGTAAAAGGGTACTTTTGATATATTAAAACAAACCCCCTTTTTAAAGCTTGAAAAAAAAAGAAGTTTTAGTGACTGTGAAATTGTTTTAGGTGATAATAAAATAATTATTTTAATAACTATATAGTATACAAAATCAAGAAACAAAATGTAATTTTATTAAAAAGAACCCACATAAAAACTATAAACCTTTTAATTAAATTAACACACCATAATAATTAGATAAGAGAAATTTACAAAATACTTTATTCTTCCTGTCAATATGTAATATATTTAATATTAAGGGAAAACAACTCTAGTAATATCAGAAGTAAAAAGCAAGTCAAACTCTTTTTTTAGAAGATAAATTCTAATAGTGCATTTTATATAAAACTAGAGGCCTGTTGCACAAAATTCATGCACGGGAGGGTGTGCCCTTCAACACAGCCTTCTCCCTCTCCAATCTGGGACCCCTTGAGGGATGTCTGACTGCCTATTTAGGCCCGATCCAATTCAGGGCTGCTGGCTCCCAACTGCTCACCTGCCTGCCTTCCTGATTGCCCATAACTGCTTCTGCCTGCCAGTCTGATCACCCCCTAACCACTCTCCTGCCAGCCTGTTAGACCCTAATGCTCTCCCCTGTGGGTCTGGTCACCCCTAACTTCCTTCCTTTGTAGGCCTGGTCCCTGCCAACTGCCCTCCCCTGCTGGCCATTTTGTGGTGGCCATCTTGTGTCCACATAGGGGCCAGATCTTGTAACCACATGGGGGCAGTCATCTTGTGTGTTGGAGTGATGGTCAATCTGCATATTATTCTTTTATTAAATAGGATAAAGGCATAGTGCACAAGTGGGAGCCAGCTGGTTTGCCCTAAAGTTATGTCCTGGATCATGGTGGGTGTTCCCTTGGGGCATAGGGAGGCCTGGGTGAGGGGCCTGTGGTGGTTTGCTGGCTGGCCATACCTCCTGAGACCCAAGCAGAGGCCCTGGTATCTGGGATTTATCTTCAACAACTGAAATTTTGTAGCCTGGAGTGGAGCCAAGCCTTCTGCTCCCACAGCCACTGAAACTTTGTTGCCTTGGAAAGCTTGCCTTCCTCCATCGCCAGGGGCAATCTAAGCCTCACTCAGTGGTGGTAGCCTTTTGAAACTTTTTTGCCGTAAGTGCCAGCCAGGGTTTGCAGAAAGCTTGGTTTTCTACATCACCAAGGGCAACCCAAGCCTCCCTCCTGCTTTCTCTGTGGTTGTGCTAATTTGCATACTCGCTCTGATTGGCTGGTGGGCGTGGCTGGTGGGCATGGCTGGTGGGTGTATTGGAGGTAATTTGCATATTACTCGTTTATTAGATAGGATACTTATAATTAGATTAAGACAATTTTAGGTTCTTATTAAAAGCTGTCATACTGAAATTATTGCTAAAAGTGGATAGTCAGAAAAATATCTTCCCAAGGAAAGTGTCTCTCAAAATTAGAAAAACAGCAACAACAAAAACAATAACCCTATAAGCCAAACAAAATAGAAATCATTCTAGTATACTAGGTATGGGGAAAAAATTACACTGACATAAAAATTAACTTCTCTTTGTCTGAATATTTTAAATTATAAAGCTAACTCATAAAGAAATTAAACACAATCATTAAAGTCAGATATTGGAAAGGACATCAGAAAGATGAGAGTAGAGCTTCTTCCTGGGACATTAAGAAACAAAGAACTCCAGTAATTTTCTGAAGGGTTACCCATGTAAAAATATAAACCTTTTATGTGAAATCTGATAAATTTTCAAAGATGTTGGTTCCAGAGGACAGCATCCATCAAAGCAATATTTACTATTATGGCTGCCAGCTTTCAGATCACATTGTTTTTGCTGAACAAAAGATGGAAGTCAAATACCTGAAAAGCTTCATCTGGTGTGGATTTATATGCAAAGAACTTTGGAATGAGTTCTGAGGAGGGGAATAAACTTCAGTTCACTAATGCATAATCAAAGTAAAAGCTCTGATCATTTTCTGCAGGGCTGAAATACTATAAAAAGCTTAGAGTGCAAAGTACGGGAGATACCCAGATGTGATGATATCTGACCTAATAATATAGGAATGTTTTTCTATTGGCTGGCTAAAACTGCTACACTTACCCAAATATGATACATATCTTTAAAAGCACAGCAGGTCCTTTGTCACTAATACTAACAGCCAAATATAGGTAACCAGTACTAAATAGATTTCCGGAGTCAACAACTCTAACAATAGTGTAAACTTTTTAGTTTTTCCCTTAAATTTAGTAGGAACATCAGGAAATCCACTTCACTCAAGAGATCTACTATTTTTATTTCAAATTACAGCAAGTATCAAACTCTTAGATGCAAGATAATTTGTCATTACTTCCATCCATCCTAGTTATCTTGGTCTATTAAGTGGAACAATATTGGATGACTATACTATGAAAAACTTTTAATCATTTGCACAAAAATTAAGAGTTGTAAAAACCTTCAATTTAAAAGTTGGGGTCTTATACAGTATAAGTGGTAGATAAAATAATAATCCACTCGTTTCATAAAAATGGAGGTCCACTGGTTTGGGAGAGGGAAGTTAACTGAAGGGATTAAATGCTGAAATAAGTCATTTAGCTTTACCCCAAGATTTAGTCTTTACACTGCACCACCCATTCAGCACATGCCATCCCACAAAAAGAAGACAACCTGTAACCTACTCTCAGCTCCACTGTGATATATTGGATAAATCACTTAATTTCTATGAGCATCCATTTCATAGTCCATAAAATATTAGATTATATGACTTATTTTATTTTCAGTCTGGATTGGTACAATCATTTGGGATATGCAAACTATTTTTTTTCTTAAATTATAAAGGATGTTACAGTTGTAATGTATTTGTATTTTTAAGTATAACTAGGACCTTTTGTTTATAATATTCATGTATGGGATTTGTTAGATTACTCTAAGCTTTAAAATTTCATGTTTTTATGAGGACCCTGAGCCATTGAGAAAAGATTAAATTATGCTCAGTATATTGTATTCAAACAAGGAGAATGATGAGTTATATATTTTAGATTCATTGCTTCAGAAGTACTTGAAAAATAGTTTCTAGGCATCATTACCTCTTTAGAAGTTCCTGGTAGCTAAGGATATATTTTTATATGGTAATATATCAGATAAATTCTTATATAACATTGTTCTTATACATCTGATGTCATACTTAAAATCTGCTCTAATAATGCCCTAATAATGTCTTAACTGGTTAACTAATTTGCAAAGTACCAAATATTTTACTCGTAAGTACTCATTATCAAAAAAATATGATATTAAAATGGGGAGTCCATAACATTTTTTCTAACAATAAAAATTTGAAGTTTGTGTAAGACATTTTTTTTGTTATTGTTTTTAAAGAGTTAAGCTTAGGTTAATATAACACCTTGAATATCTTTATCTTGGCCAATATGTCTCTATTAACATTGTACTTTTAATCCATTATTATTATTCATCTTTAAATTTACATACAATAAATATCACTCTTTTGGTATATAGTTTTATGAATTAAGACAAATATATGTATATAGTAGTCATGAAACCACCTCCACCACGAAAACACAAAACAATTCTATCACTCCAAAATAATTCCCTTATGCTGCTTCTTTATAATCAATCCCTCTATCCAAACAGGCCCTTCAAGAACTAATCTGTTTCTATAATTTTAACTTTTATAGAATGCCATATTAATGGAGATACACATATGTATCCTACTGAAATTAGCTTCTTTCATTGACCACGATGAATTTGAAATTTACCTGTGCTGTATGTATCAGTATTTTGTTTCTTTTTATTTCAGAGTAGTATTCCATTCAATGGATATACCATGGTTTATCCATTCCTCCATCAATGGACATTTGGGCTTTTTCAAGTTCTTGACTATTATTAATAAAGCTGTTAAAAACATTTATATGCAGGTTTAGTTCTGCAAATAAGATTTAATTTATCTTGAGCATACTCTGGATTGTAATTGCTAGGTTATATGGTAAGTATGTGCTTAACTTTATAAGAAACTGCTAAACTGTTTTTGAAAAGTGGCTTGTGTTCAAAAGTACACAATGTTTTTCTCAGTAATATTCTATGAAGTTTCTTTGTGTTTCTTTTATCTCCTCACTAGCATTTATCATATTTGTTCAAAGTTAGTCATTCTAATATCTGTATAATTGTATATTACTATTATTGTTTTAATTTGCATTTTCTTAGTGACTAATGATGTTGAGCATCTATTAATATGCTTATTTTCAATCCATATATCTTCTTTGTAGAAGTGTCCAAATATTTTGCAAATTTTTAACTGGATTGTTTGCTTAGGTATTATTGAGTTGTTAGGATTTATTACATATTCTGTATACATGTAATCAGAAATATGACTTGCAAATATTTTCTCCCTGCTTTTGGTTTGTCTTCTTATTTTATTAACAGTGTAGTGCACAAACACATTTTCTAATTCTTTATTGTTGAAAGTATTACATTTGTCTCTTTTCCCCCCATTGATTTCTACCAGTCCACTCCCACTGCCCAGCACAAGCTGTTACACCCCACCATTGTCTGTGTCCATTGATTATGCTTATATGCAAGCACACAAGTCCTTTGATTGGTATCTTACTCCCCTTATCTCCCTTCCCTGTTTACCCTATGAGGTTTGATGGTCTGTTCAATACTTCTATGACTCTGGATCTATTTTGTTTATATTGTTCATTATATTCCACAAATGAGTGAGATCATGTGATACTTGTCTTTCTCTGACTGGTTTATTTGACTAATCATAATACTCTCTAGGTCCATCCATGCTGTTGCAAATGGTAAGATTTATTTCTTTCCCAAATATATTTTTATTGATTTCAGAGAGAAAGGGAGGGGGAGAGAGAGATAGAAACATCAATGATGAGAGAGAAAAATTGTTTGGCTGCCTCCTGCAGGCCCCCAACTGGGGATTGAGCCCACAACCTAGGCATATGCCCTGACCAGGAATCAAACTGGTGACCTCTTGGTTCCTGGGTCAACATTCAAACTCTGAGACACATTGGGCTGGGCAAGAGTTGTTTCTTTTTGTAGCAGTGTGGTATTCCATTATGTAAATGTACCACAGCTTTTTAATTCACTCATCTGCTGATGGGCACTTAGGCTGTTTCCAGATCTTATTATAAATTATAAATTGTGCTGTTATTATATTGATAAAGCAAGTGTATTATTCTTCTTTTTTAAATTTTATTTTTATTGTTGACAATATTACAGATGTCCCCCAATTTCCCCTTCTTAACCCCCTTTCTCCCAACCCCTGCTCCACTCCAGGCCTTTGCCACACTCTTGTTTGTGTTAATTGGTTATGCATATATGTATACTGGAGGCCCAGTGCATGAATTTTACAGCTTAAAAGAAACTGTCAGCCATGAGGCTGTGGTGGGCATAGGGGCAGGTCTCAGCCCATCATCCATGCCCCTGTCCAGACCCTCCAACCTGCAGCCCCTTGGTCCTGCCACTGCCACATCCATGTGCTGACAGAGCCTTCCCACTCCATAACTGCTGATGGAGTGGAGAGGATTGTGGCCAGCGCCAACAGTAGGTGCAAGCAGGGCCGGCACCTTCAGCAGGTGCGAGTGGTGGCTACTTTCCTGATCGCCACTCAGCAGCAGGGGAGTTGGAGAAGCCCTCAGAGGTGATCAAGGCTGGAAGTCGACACTCGCACCTGATGGAGTTGAGTGATTGGGACCAGCACCAGGTACTGGCAGTAGGTGTGAGAGCCAAGTGGGACCATGGCATGAGGGAGCAAATAATTTTCATTAACTACCAGAGGCTCACCCTAATGACAGTGACCAGCACCCCATCTTGGTCTAGCACCCAGCGCACCTGCTCCACCATCCCAACATGGCCGATGCCTGCCATGTTCTGTGCTCTGCCATCTGTTGCTGACAGCTGCCATGTACTGGGTTTGGGGGTACTAATCGGGGGTCAGTGGCCTGGGGAAGGAGACATGAATGGTTGGCTAGCTGGCCCTGCCCCTGATCGGAGTGGGGGGCTGATTGGGAGTGGAGCTGGATGGGGGCCGCAGGCAATTGGCCAGCAGGCCCTGCCCCTGATTGGGGTGGGGGTGGGGCTATTGGGGGTGGGGAGGCTCTGGGAGGACTGCAGAAGGTTGGCAGACTGGTCCCACCCCCAATGGTCTCCCCATCCCGAAGGAGGCAGCCAGGGGGAGGGCTGTGGGGCGTTGGCTGGGGCTCCCTGTCATCTATTGGGGCAAGAAACACTGATCAAGGGCGGGGATGGCTGGGGCAAGGGGCCATGGGAGGTTGGCCAGCCTTCCCCAACCCCTGATCAGGCCAGTTTACTGGCTGCAGTGGGTGTCATAGCGACCGGTTGTTCTGGTCATTAAGGTGTTATGGTTGCTGGTTTTATATATATATATAGATAAGTGCTTTGGTTAATCTCCTCCAGTCTACCTGCCAAGATTTGTCAGCCTATTCTATGCATCCATGCCTCTGGATCTGTTTTGTTCATCAGTATGTTATGCTCATTTGATTCGACATATAATTGAGATCATGTGCTATGTCTTTCTCTGACTAGCTTGTTTTACTCAGCCTAATACTTCCTAGGTCCATCCATGCTGTCACAAAGGGCAAGAAATTCTTCTTTTTACAGTTGCATAACATTCTATTGTGTAAATGTGCCACGGCTTTGTAATCCACTCATTCACTAATGGGCACTTGGGCTGTTTCCAGATCTTAACTATTTTAAGTAACACTGCTATGAACAGAGAGGTGCATATATTCTTTCTGATTGGTGTTTCAAGTTTCTTAGAATATATTCTAAGAGTGGGATCATTAGTTCATATGGCAAATGGATTATAGTATTAGTGCCATATCTAAGAAATCTTTGTTGAATTCGTGGTCACAAAAAATTTCTGTTTCTTCTAGCAGTTTTATATTTTTTCATTTTGCATTTATGTTTATGGCTCATTTTTCCATTTATGTCCTACAAGAGATTACATAGAATTATTTTTCTCCCCCCTCCATTAAATCTTTGTGAGAAATCATGAATGAAACCATCTGTGCATGGGATTTGCTTTGTTGGAAAGTTTTAAACTAAAAATTATTTATTTGTGTTATTCTGGTCATATCTGTTTCTTTTTGAGTAAGCTTTGGTAATTTGTTGTGTGGTTTTTTTTTTTTTCAAAGATTTGGTCAATTTTATCTAAGTTTCTGTATTTAATGTATAAAGGTTTTTATACTATTTTATTATTATTTTGGCTATAAGATTGGTTTAGGTGCACTTTTTTCTGGTTGAGTTTGACAGTTTGTTCTTTCCCTATTATTTGTCTTGGTCAATTTGGCCAGGGGCTTACCACTTTTATTTTTAAAACATTTTTTATTTCACAGAGGAAGGGAGAGGGAAAGAAAGATAGAAACATCAGTGATGAGAGAATCATTGATTGGCTGCCTCCTGCATGCTCCCAAACTGTGCATCAAGCCTGCAACCTAGTCATATGCATGCTCCCAAACTGTGCATCAAGCCTGCAACCTAGTCATATGCTCTTGACCAGAATTGAACCCAGGACCATTCAATCCACAGGCCAAGGCTCAATCCACTGAGCCAAACCAGCTAGGGTGACTTTTATTGACCTTCTGAAACGAGTAGCTTTTGGTTTCATTGAATTTGGTCTTTTGTTTATCTGTCTTCATTTTCATTGAATTTTGTTCTTATCTTTACTATTCTCTTCATGCTGCTAATTTGGATTAAATCTTCTATTATTTTTTCTAGTTTATTTAAAGATGGAAACTTAGAGTGTTGATCTTTGGCTTTTCTTCTTTTTTAAAAATTTCAGCAATTAATATTAAAAATGTACTTCTAAGGATGGTTTTGGCTAATTTTGATAGGCTGCATTTTTTAATCGACTTATCAAGGTAAAATTGGCATACAAAGAGCTTAAAGTCCACAATTTGATGAGTTATGCAAAAACCAATGATACAATTACTATAATCAAAGTAATCAACATATCCAACACAACCCAGAGTTTTTGGTATCTCATGGATTTTCTGTTTGTTTTGTAACAAGAACACTTAACAGGAAATCTAACCTGTTAACAAATTTTGAAGTGTGCAAAACAGTAGTGTTAACTTGTAACTACTATGTTGTACAGCATATCTCTAATACTTATTCATTCAACATAACCGAAACCCCACATCTATTGAATAACAACTCCCCATTCTCCTCACTCTCTGTCTCCTGGTAACTACTATGGCTTTCTCTGTTTCTATAAGTTTAACTATTTTGCAGCCCTCGTACAAGTTGAATCATGCATTATCTGTCCACTGACTTGCTTACTTCACTCAGAATAGGATCCTATAGATTTATGCATGTTGTTGCAAATGACATAATTTCCCTTTTTAAGGCTGAATAATATTCCACTTGTATGTATGTACTATATTTTCTTTGTTCATATGTAAATGGACATTTTGTTTCCGTATTGTGCTTATTGTATATTGTGCTGCAATAAACATGGTAATGCGGATACTTCTTTAAGATCCTGACTTCAATACTTTCAACATAATATCCAAAAGTGATATTGCTAGTTCATATAGTAGTTCTATTTTTAATTTTTCAAGTATCTCCATAGAGCTTTCCAGAGTTCCTGAACTTTTTTGCATCCCCATCAAGGTACATGGGTTCCAGTTTCTCCACAACCTTGACAAGACCAGTTATATTTTGGCTTCTTAATAATAGCTATTCCAACAGATGTAAACAACTATTCATTAAAAAATCAATTTAAAGTAAATTAAAGACTTAAACATAATACCTGAAACTAAAAACTTCTAGAAGGAAGTATAGGAAAAAAGAAACAAAACTTTTGGACATTTGTCTTGCCCATGATTCTTGAACACATCACCAAAACTATAGACAACAAAAGCAAAAATAGTTAAGTGGGACTACATAAATCTAAAAATATTTTGCATAACAAAAGAAACAATCAACAAAGTTAAAAAGTAATTCATGAAATGGGAAAAATATTTCAAACAATATATCTGATAAGGGGTTAATTTTCAAAATATATCATATATATGTACATACACATATATATACATACACACATACACACACACACACACACACACACATATGTATATACGGAACTCTTACAACTCAATAGAGAAAAAAAAACCTAATTGCTCAATTTAAAAATAAATGGTAAAAGGGCTTGAACACACTTTTCTGAAGAAAATATACAAATGCCCAAGAGATATTTAAAAAGATGCCCATCACTATTAGTTATCAGGGAAATGCAAACCAAAACTATAACACAGAGTGCATCTAAATTGTAATTCAGATTAAAACACTCCCTATTTTCCCTTGTTTACAGTTTAATGAAATATTTAAGGATTTCCAAGATATCTTTGTTATTGATTTCATTTGGCTACAGTTAGAGAACATCCTATATAATAAAGAGGAAATATGCAAATTGAATGTCATGCCCTCACACAAGATGGATGCATCCATGGGGGTCACAAGATGGCCACCACAGGATGGCCAGCAAAGGAGGGCAGTTAGGGGCAACCGGGCCAGCAAGGGAAGACAGTTAAGGGTGACTGGGCCAGCAAGAGAGGGCAGTTGAGATGACCAGGCCAGCAGGGGAGGGCAGTTGGGGGCAAGCAGGCCTTCAGGGGAGGGCAGTTGAGGGCAATCAGGCATGCAAGGGAGCAGTTAGGTGTCAATCAGGCTGCCAGGGGAGTGATTAGGAAATGATCAGGCTAGGAGGCAGAGGTGGTTACGGGCAAACAGGTAGGCAGGCAGGTGAGCAGTTGGGAGCCAACAGTCCCGGACTGTGAGAGGGATGTCTGACTGCTGGGATCAGGCCTAAACTTGCAGTCAGACATCCCCTGAGGGGTTCCTGATTGGAGAGGGTCAGGATGGGCTGAGGGACACCCTTCCTGTGCACGAATTTCATGCACTAGGCCTCTAGTTTGTTAATCATTGGCCACTCAGTTTGTGTGTGTGTGTTTGTGTGTGTGTGTGTGTGTGTGTGTGTGTGTATTAGAGGTCCAGTAAATGAACTGGTGCATGGCTGGGTCCAGCCAGCCTGGCTGCTGGTCAAATTCCTGGTCAAAGGAACAATTTGCATATTAGCCTTTTATTATATAAGATATACACTGAGTGGAAAGATTATACATTCAGAGAGTAGGTTTCAGGTGTACAATTCTATAATACATCATCTGTATATTCTATTTTGTGTTCAGAACCCCAAGTCAAGTCTCCTTCTATCACCATTTATCCTCCTTATATCCTCTTCAACCCCCCCAAACCCCTTTTCCCTCTGGTAATGTCCATACTATTGTCTGTGTCAGTGATTTCTTATTTTATTTTTCTTAATCCCTTCACCTTTTTCACCCAGTTCTGCAAGTATCTTCCCCTCTGACAGCAGTCAATCTGTTGTCTGTCTAGGAGTCAGTTTCTCTTTTGTTTGTTAGTTTACTTTGTTCATTATACACATATGAATTAAATCATATGGTACTTGCTTTTATCTAACTGGCTTATTTCAGTTAGCATTATTCCCGGGTCCATCCATGCTGTTGCAAAAGGTAAGATTTTTTATGGTCTAGTATTATTGCATTGTATAAATGCACCACAGCTTTTTTATCCACTCATCTATTAATGGGGACTTGAGATGTTTCCAAATATTGGCTATTGCAAATAACGTTGCCATGAACATAGGCATGTATATATTCCTTCAAATTAGTGTTTCAGTTTCTTTGAATAAATTCCCAGAAATTGAACACTTGGTTATAAGATAGTTCCATTTTTAAATATTTAAGGTACTCCATACTGCTTTTTACAGTGGCTGCACCAGTCTGCATTCCTACCAACAGTGCACAAGGGTATCCTTTTCTCCACATCCTCGCCAACACTAGTTTGTTGACTCATTGATGATAGTCATTGTGAAAGATGTGAGGTGATATTTCATGGTGTATTTTTTTTATCCTCACCAGAGGATATGTTAGTTGATTTTAGAGAGATAGGGAGAGAAACATCCATATACAAGTAAGAGAGAAATATCACAACCTAAATATGTCCCCTAACTAAGGATCAAAACCACAAATTTTTTATGTATCGTACGACACTCAAACCAACTGAGCCACCAGGCCAATGTCCCCATTGTTTTATTTGCATTTCTCTGATTATTAGTGATGTCAAGCATTTCTACATATGTCTCTGTTGGCCATCTCTATGTCCTCTTTGTGTAAGTGACTATTCAGCTCCTTTGCCCATTTTTAAATTGATAGTGTTTTTTTTTATTCTTAAGTTTAATAAATAATTTATATTTTATATATTTTGGGTATTAACCCCTTATCACATATATTATTGACAAGTGTATTCTTCCATTCAGTGGGTTGTCTTTTAATTTTGTTGATAGTTACTTTCCTGTGAAAATGTTCTTAGTTTGATGTAGTCTCATTTCTTTATTTTTTCTTTTATTCCATTTCTGGAGGTAATATTGCTACAAAAAAATGCCCAAGATTTTACTGCCTACATTTTTCTTTATGATTTTTAAAGTTTTGAGTCTAACATTTAAGACTTTAATCTATTTGAGTTTGTTTATTTTTTATCTTTTGTCAAAATATCACTCTTACTTTTTATTTTTAAAGGTATTATAAATTGTAAGATGTATCTCTCCTTTTTTGCCCAATGACCTCCACCAGGCATCCCATATAACCTGGAACATGCCCTCACTCCCCTTCCCAGTGTCTTGATTCCACTGGTTATGCTTATATGCATGCATACAAGTCCTTTGGTTGATCTCTTACACTTCTGAACCCTCTCCCGCCTCCCACTGTAGTTTGACAGTCTGTTCAATGCTTCTTTGCCTCCATATTTATTTTTGTTCATCAGTTTATAATCTTTATATTCCACAAATGAGTGAGATTATGTGGTATTTAATTTCCAGTGACTGGCTTATTTTGCTTAGCACAATGCTCTCCAGTTCCATCCACGATGTTACCAATGGTAAGAATTTCTTACTTTTTACAGCAGCTTAGTATTCCATTGCTTGGATATATCACAGTTTTTTTAATTCACTCATCTGCTGATGGGCACTTAGGCTGTTTCCAAATCTTAGCTATGGTGAATTGTGCTGCTATGAACATAGGGGTGCATATATCCTTTCTGATTGATGTTTATAGCTTCTTTGGATATATTATTAAAAGTGGGATCCCTGGGTTAAATGGAAGTTCCATTTTTAGTTTTTTGAGGAAACTCCATATTGTTCTCCACAGTGGCTGCACCAGTCTGCATTCCCACCAGCAGTGAAGGAGAGTTCCTTTTTCTATCCATCCTTGCCAGCACCTGTCCTTAGTTGATTGTTGGTGATAGCAATTCTGACAGGTGGAAGATGGTACCACATTGTTGTTTTGATTGACATCTCTTGGATGACTAGTGACTTTGAGCATGTTTTCATATGTCCCTGGGCCTTTTGTATGTCCTCTTTCAAAAGGTGTCTATTAGGTCCTTTGCCAATTTTGGATTAGATTGTTTATGTGTTGTTTTTTTTTTGTTGTTAAATTGTATGAATTCCCTATAAATTTTGGATCTTAAACCCTTATCGAGATAACATTGGCAAATATGTTCTCCCATATGGTGGACTTTTCTTGTTGTTTTGTTTATGGTTTCTTTTTCTGTGCAGAAATTTTTATTTTGATGTAGTCCCATTTGTTTCTTTTCCCATTAATTTCCATTGCTCTAGGAGCTGTATCAGTAAAGATATTGCTACAACAAATGTCTGTTATTTTCCTGCTTATGGCTTCTTCTAAGATTTTTTATGGTTTCCCATCTTATGTTTAATAGACAGAAAACCCAAAGACTCCATAAAAAACTACTAGACTTAATAAATGAATTCAGCAATGGAGCAGGATACAAAATTAACACCTAGAAGTATATGGCTTTCTATACACCAATAATGAACTTACAGAAAGAGAAACTAAAAAAAAATCCCATTTACCATTGCAACAAAAAATTAAGATACCTATGAATAAATTTAAAAAAGTAGATAAAGGACCTGTACTCAGAAAACTTCGGGATGCTGAAAAAAATAAGAGATAGAGGAAGATATAATGAATAGAAGGATGTACCATATTCATGGATTGGTAGAACCAACATCATTAAAATATCCATACTGCCCAAAGCAATCTATAAATTCAATGCAACCCCCATTAAAATACCAATGGCATACTTCAAATAACTAGAACAAACTCCTCCAAAATTCATCTGGAATAAAAAAAGACCCTGAATAGCTGTAGCAATCTGGAGAAAGAAGCATGTTAGAAGGATCATAATACCAGATATCAGGCTAGATTACAAAGTGAATATTCTCAAAACTGCCTGTTACTAGCACAAGAACAAATATATAGACTAGTGGAACAGAACAGAGAAACCAGAAATTAATACAAGCCATTATGCTCAATTGATATTTGACAAAGCAGGCAAGAGCATTCAATGGAGTAAAAACAGTGTCTTCAATAAATGATGATGGGAAAATTGGACAGTATATGAAAAAAAATGGAACTAAACCACCAACTTACACCATACACAAAAATAAGCTCAAAATGGATAAAGGACTTAAATGTTTCTATTTTTATCAGTTTTGCTTTATCTATTTTGAAGATCTGTTGTTAGGAATATACACAATTAGGATTGTTACATCTTTTTGGTGAACTGACCCTTTATTTATTATGGTATAACCCTCTCTATTCCTTGTACTATCCTTTGCTCTATATTCTAACTTATCTGAAATTAATATATATACTTCCATTTTTAATACTCTGTCATCATACATAATTTTCTAACATTTTTCTTTAAAATTATATCTTTACATATAAAACTAGACACCCAGTGCATGAAGTTCATGAACAGGTAGGCCTGGCTGGAGATCAGGGCTGATCGGTGCCTTCTAGCTTCCGGCTGGTGCCTGCCTTCTGGCTGCCAGCTGGGGCCTCCTTTCGTTCAATACCACCCCTTGGGGGTCAGCATACATCATAGTGAGTGATCAAACTTTGGTCTTAATGTCCAACACCTGTGGGGACAATTTGCATATTAACTTTATAGATGAGTTTCTTATATACAGATTATAGTTGGGTTTTAAAAACTTAATATGACAATACCTCTTTCAACTTATATGTCTAGACCACTTATCCTTAATGTAATTACTGGTAAACCTGGATTTAGATATATCATTTTATTAGTTGTTTTCTGTTTGTCCTTCTAAGTTTTTGTTCTGTTTTTCCTTCTCCAACTTCATTTGAATTATTCGAATATTTTTAGAATATTTTAATTCATTGACTTTTGGACTACATTTCTTTGCATGTTTTTGAAGTGGTTGTTTAACTTATGTATTTTACTTCTAGTACATTGTAGCCATTCTATCAAATTTTATGTCTCCATAATAGACAAAGGGATAAGCAATTCTTTAATTTTATCTCACAGCACTATTAGCTTCTGGGAGACAGTGAACAAAATTTCATCTTTTTAAATTTCCATCTTTGAGAACAATGTCTGGGATATAGTAAGTGCTCAAAGAGTTGCAAAGTTATACCTCCACTTCTATTTCCTGAAAAGTTTGCATATAGTTGATATTATTTCTTGTTTTATGGAATTCAATAGTTTAGTAATTTGGGCTTGGAGATTTTTTCAAAGGAAGGGTTTTAATTGCAAATTCAATTTCATTAACAGATATATACTACTCAGTTCTTCTGTTTCTTCTCAAAAAAGCTTTGGTAATTCTGTCTTTCAAATAATATGTCCATTTCTTTTAAGTTGTTTAATTTGTAGGCATAAATTTAATAGACTACAGATATATTGTTCAGTGTCTGTTTAGTCTGTGGTGATGCCTTCCCCCTCATTACTGATAATGGTAATTTGTGTCATCTCTTTTCTGTTGAAGAGTCTTTTCTTAAAAGTCTAGCTTTTGGTTTCATTGCATGTCTTTATCTTTTCTGTATTCTATTTCATTTACTTCTGTTGTTCTTTTCTCGTGATGCTTGTTTTTTTTTTAATTTTGCATTACATTTACTTAGGTGACATTGGTTAATAAAATTATATAGGTTTTAGGTGTACAATACATTACATTATCTGTATATTGTATTTTGTATACATTATCTGTATATTGTATTTTGTGTTCACCACAAAAGTCTTTTATCCATTTTGAGTTTATTTAAATGTACAATTATACAATACATTATCTATATATTGTATTTTGTGTTCACCACAAAAGTCCTGTCATCATTTACTCTCTTCTACCTCTCCCCACCCCCATATCGCTCTGGTAATAACCAAAGTGTTGTCTGTGTCTGCATGAGTTTTTTTTTTTCTTTTTTTTTTCTTATTTTAGTTTTAATTTACTCTTCTAGTAATAGTTCATTGTGGTGAGGCTCGAATAATAAATTTTCAAATTTTTCTTTTTCTAGAATGTCTTTAATGCTCTAAATTAACTTGTATGCACTGATTTAACTATATTCCACATATTTTGATTTATTGAAAATTCATTTTCACAGAGTACCAAGTTCTTCTTAATTTCTCTTGAGGGCTCTCCTTTGACCATTGGTAACTTGCAAGTATGTTATTTTGTTTCTAATTATCTGGAGATTTACCAGATATATTTCTTTTACTGATTTTTAGTTTAATCCTTGTTATGATCAGGGGACATCACTGATGTGATTTCAATGTTTAAGTTTTCAATAGTTTATTTTATGATCCCAAATATAGCTCATGTTGAGTAATTATATGTACATGAATAATGTGCACCTTACTCCTTTAGGGTAGAGTGTACTAGTCAATTAGGTCAAGTATGTTGAGAGTATTGTTCAAGACTTAAACAGTTATTGATTTTCTCTCTACTTATTCTAGTAATTACCTGGTAAGGTATTAAAATCTCTGAAAATAATTGTATAATTAGCATGTTTCTGTTTTATCAGTTTTTGTTTTAAATATTTTAGAGCTCTGTTATAGGATCCTAAATATTTATGGTTTTTATGTTCCCTTATGGAACTGATTCCTTTACTAATATGAACTTTTTTTATTTCTGATATTATTTTTTCTCTGATATCTTTATCAGATATTACAGTGGTCAGCTTTTAAAAAATATATTTCATTGCTTTTAGGGGAGAATCCAAGATGGCGGCACAGGTAAACACCTACACTGCTGTCTCGTACAACAATTTCAAAACTACAACTAAAAGACAGAATGGACATCATCCAGGACCACAGGAAAGCTGGCTGAGTGGAAATTCTACAAATAGAGGGAAAGAGAGGGGCTCACGGAGACCCAGAGGAGCTGCAAAAAGCTGAGGTACAGAGATATGCGCATGGAGAGAGCAGGTGCTGGAGTACCTGGCTAGATTTCTCTGGCAGGAGGGAAACGGAGACTCTCAAAAGCATTGAACCCCTTATCCTATGACACTAAACCCCATATCCAGCTGCAACTTATAAGGGGGGAGTTTGGTCTGTGAAAAGGTAGAGATGCACAAAAATTTAGGGGAGTCACAAATGATCAGAGGTCTGGTGGTGCACACTGCACTGCACAGAGGACAGACTGCTGATTATGCCTCTGGCTTTCGTGAGTGGGCGGGAGACAGACCCTCCCAACTGTGACACTTCTGACTCCACTAAACCCCAGTTTCAGGTGAAACCCTGGGGACCTAGATTTATGTGGTCCTGCAATGCAGGGGAGTCAGAAAGGCAGTGGTCTAGAGGCACTGTGTGCGTGCACAAGGACTGCTCCAGCGATTACCCAGTCACAGTCACGTGAGACTCAGGGCCAGTGGCAAGGGCCGACTGGAAGGCAAGGTGGTCGCTTAAGCCCTGAAACTCCACCCATCCCAAGCTCAACAGAGAGGCTTCTGCAACTTCCCACATCTGGTAAAAGAAATAGACTTACAAGTCTAGGAAGCACACAGAACCCCACATAAAAGGAATCCAAAGAGGACTACACCAAGACACATCATAATTAAAATACCAAGAGCAAAAGACAAAGAGAGAATATTAAAAGCAGCAAGAGAAAAACAATTCATTACCTACAAGGGAGCACCCATATGATTGTCAGCTGATTTCTCAACAGAAACGATGCAGGCCAGACGGGAGTGGCAAGAAGTATTCAACGCGATGAATAGCAAGAACCTACAACCAAGAATAATCTCTCCAGCAAAGCTATCACTCAGAATTGAAGGGCAGGTAAAGAGCTTCACAGATAAGAAAAAGCTAAAGGAGTTCATTAACTACAAACCAGCATTATATGAAAGGCTGAAAGATACTCTTTTAGAAGAGGAAGAAGAAAAAGGTAAAAGCCAAAAAATTATGAACAACAAATACATATCAACAAGTGAATCTAAAAATAAAGTGAATTAAAAATTTGATCAACAGAATAAACTGGTGAATATAATAGAATCAGGAGCACAGAAAGGGAGTGGACTGATAATTCTCAGGGGGAAAGGGGTGAGGGGTGTACAGGAAGAGACTGGACAAAAATCATACACCTATGGATGACGTCAATGGGAGGGAGGTAAGGGCAGAGGGAAGGGTGGGAGTTGGGTGGAGGGGTGCTATGGAGGGGAAAAAGGAGAAACAAATGTAAAAATCTGAATAATAAAGATTTAATTTTAAAAAAGAAGAGCACAGTGTAGGCAAAGCAGAGAAGCTTATGTTAGGCCTAGTTGCTAGGTGGAATATGTATGAGGGATTTGTGAGAATGAAAGCTGCTTATTTCACTTAGCACAATGCCCTCCAAGTCCATCCCTGTCACAAAAGGCAGTATTTCCTTTTTATGGCTGAATAATATTCCACTGTATCCACGGTTGATATATATATATATTTACCACATTGAGAAGGGACTGTTATGCATCACTCTGGAAAGTGTCATTTTTCATTCAAATATAAGGTAACTGTTTTTCTAAATTAATTAACTTGTTTTCAATTCTAAGTTTTTCATGTACAGAGGTCAAGCGGAGCAATAGCTATAGATGTGTTGTTCCAATAGAAGAAGAATGCACTGAACAGTTGAGAATGTCAGCTATATATCACTGTCACGAGCTGTTTCAAATAGAAAATAGTTTATGTTAATTTTAATAATGGTTTCCTTTTTTTTGTCTGGTTCACAAAACTTTTGGAATTTTAGTCCATCAAATGAAAAACATCAGGCATTATTATAAATTCAATAGTAAATTTAGTTAGAAGGTTAAACATTAAATATAAAGTTATTAATTTTACAGTTATAACATAAGTAGAAACTTTAGTGACTTCAATGTTATAATGAAAATAATTTTATTTGATAAATAAAAACTTATGAATAAAATAAAACAAAAATAAAAATATATTTTATTGCTTTTAGAGAGGAAAAGAGAAGGAGAGATAGAAACATCAATGATGAAAGAGAATCACTGATTGGCTGCCTCCTGTGGATCTCCTACTGGAGATCTAGCCTGAAATCAACTCATGTGCCCTGACCAGGAACGGTACCCTGACCTCCTAATTCATAGGTCGATGCTCAACCTCTGAGCCACCCTGGCTGGGCTGGTCAGCTTTTTTGATTCATGATATATTGTTTTTCATTTGTTGATGTTTAACTTATCTATTTCTTTATATAGTGTTTCTATATAGATAGTATATAGAAAAGTCAAATGCAACAATATATACATTTTAATTAGTATGCTTATGCCATTTTGCAATTAATGTGGTTGGGTTTAAATCTGTAATTTTGTTGCTTTCTATTGTCTTATTAATTCTTTATTTCATCTCTTCCTTTTGGACTATTTGGGTTTAATTAAATATTTTATAACTTTATTTTATTTTATTGGTTAACTCATACTATTGTCATTTTATTTTAGTGGTTGTGTTAGTGACTATGGTATACATTTTTAAAAAAATATATACTTTGTTGGTTTCAGAGAGAAAGGAATAGATAGTGAGAGACAGAAACAACAATAATGAGAGAGAATCCTTGATTAAGTGCCTCCTGCAGGCCCCCACTGGGTACTGATCCCACAACTTGGAAATGTGCCCTGATTAGGAATGGAACCATGACCTCCTGGCTCATAGGTCAATGCTCAACCACTGAGCCATGCTGGCCGGGCATGGTATACATTTTTATTTTGTTTTTTTTAAATATATATTTTATTGATTTTTTTTTTTTTACAGAGAGGAAGGGAGAGGGATAGAGAGTTAGAAACATTGATGAGAGAGACACATCGATCAGCCGTTTCCTGCATGCCCCCTACTGGGGATGTGCCCATAACCAGGATACATGCTCTTGACCAGAATCGAACTTAGGACCTTTCATTCTGCAGGCCAATGCTCTATCCACTGAGCAAAACCAGTTTTGGCTGGTATACGTTTTTAATTTGTCAAGATAATTTACCATGATATTGTATATACTACCCTGCAATAACAGAGGAATCTTAAAATACTATATTTTATTTATTTTCTACTAGCCTTTTTGCTATTGTTATTATGCATTTTGGTTTTACATGTTATAAAACACTGAATAATTTTTTTTTAAATGTCACTTGAGATCCCTGGGAAGATGTTGGCTGGCAGGACCGAGGTGAGGGAGAGGAAGTGAGTGAGGGGACAAAAGGAGAGTGTATGGGTGTGTGTGGTATGTGTGTGATTGAGTGAGGGACAGTTGAATCTCACAGGAGCAGTGGGGGCTGGCAGTCCAGGCTCTCTTAGACAAGGAGAGAGTGCCATCTAGGCTGGCAATCCCCAGACTGTGGGACTCGGGTGCGGAGCCCATGCCATCATGAAGGGGAAAGCAGCCTGTCTTTGAGAACTCATCAACACCACCAGCCAGACAGACCTTGGAGCTGCCCTGTGACCCAACAGCCACTCCAGGCAGAGTACCGCAGACCCGCAGATCCTACAGACCTGCGGACCCTGGGACCTCCACCTCCAAAGCAGTGAGTGTAACCTCCCTCTCCCCAGCAACATTGATGCAGCTGTAGCCAAACACACTGGTACCGGCTTGCAGAACTTTTTGGTCACTGCATTTGCACTCACCACGGTTTCCCAGTTAACAGCGTGTCTTCCCACGAGTTTACAAAGCACCTTAGTCCCTGTGTTTGCGTATCCTGGTCTCCCCGTCTGTGGTGCTCTAGTCCCTCTGTTTGAGTGTTCTGGTCACCCTGTATGTGGCGTGCCCTCTTATCTGGTTTGTGGAGCTCCCTGGTCACCACGTTTGCAGTGCACCTGCATGGTGCCACCCAACGCTGATTTTCAGCAGTGTGTTTCTGGTGGCCTATTCTCTAAGCAGTGCTTGGGAGCTCCTGTGGGTGTGATTTTTTAACTCTGGGCACCAGAGTCATGCCTCTCCAGGGTGTAGCCCCCTGAAACACATCACCCCCACAGATGGGTCCTTCCTGCCACTGTGTATTCCCTCTGGTCATGCGTGATCTCAATTAAGGATACAAAACAGTAAAAATAGGGACACTCTTCTCCACAGCTGCTGACTTCAAGGCACCACAGTTGTGCTGCTCAAGCTCACAGATCTACATCAAGAGAACCCAAATAGCTCAAGTAGGCAACTACAATAGATGAACTAACACAGGAGAACTGAGAGAATACAACAGTAGCACCATCCCTCCAAAAAAAAAAAAAAAAAAAACTTGGGTAGAAAAGCAATTGGTTTTACAATTAAAACATTACAGGAAAACATGGGAAGACATAAAAGCAATCCCCAAAGGAAAGAAAAAGAGGAATCACCAGAAATAGAGTTAGATGAAATTGAAGCCAGCAGACTTTCAGAGAAAGAATTCAGAGTAACGGTTTTAAGAATGTTTAAATGGATGAAGACAAATATACACAACTCAATGACAATATCACACAACTCATTGAGAACTATAAGGAACTGAAGAAGAATGTCACCAACATGAAATGAAACCAAGAGGAGATGAAGAACAACATAGCTGCAATAAGGAACACAATGGAAGGCCTAAACAGCAGACTAGAAGAGGCTGAGGAACACATCAGTGAATTATAAGACAAGGCAGGAAAAAACACATAAACAGAGCAACAACTGGAAAAAAAAACTTAAAAAAAGAGAGCCTAAGGGAGAATTGGGACAACACAAAACAAAACGACATTCGCTTAAATAGGATACCAGAAGGAGTAGAAGAGAAGCAAGGAATAGAAAACCTATTTGAAGAAATAATGACAGAAAATTACTCTGATACTGGCAAGGAAAAAAAAATATGCAAGTCCAAGAAGTATACAGAGTCCCAAACCTGCTGAACACCAAAAGACTGACACCAAGACACATCATAATTAAATTGGTGAACACTAACGACAAAGTAAGAATCTTAAAGGCTGCCAGAGAGAGACAGAAAGTTACCTACAATGGATCTCCTATTAGAATATCAACTGATCGGGGGGTTGGAAAAATGGCGGCGGAGTAAACAGACGCACCTGGAGCTTTGTCGCTGGGCAGAGAGAGAGAGAGCGGCTGGGAGTCGCACTGGGAGTGATTGGAGGCAAGTTGGGAGCCAGTTATCCTCCAGGAGAAGGCGGGGAACTGCTGGACGGGGCTCTCCCAGCCGGGCAGCCCCACCGCAAAGGGTTTTTGCCT